>KK502668.1:0-22082 GCA_000688735.1 Glossina austeni
AATAAGCTAGTAATTTGCCGAGCACTTTTAAAAGAGTAGGGTAAGATAATGAGCCTCCAAGAGGAAGGTGGTTTTTTAAGCCATCACGCGCAAGTGAGTAATTTCGTCAAAATTGCAGACGAAAAACGGCGGAAAAACGCATAGTAACAAGGCGATATAATTGAAGACGGGAAATTAAAAACCCCAATTTGCATTTTAAAAAGGCTTACAACTGAAGTAGTAGTAGTATATTAGGTGTCGAGAAGAAAATTAAGTGCAAGATGGTCGCTTACACACGTAGTGGATGCAAACGTAAATTTAAATAAAACACACTTCTGATCAACATTAATATCAAATTCATTCTTAGTATAAACTTTGGACCTTGCCATTGTTTTTGGAATACAATATACACCTGTCTACAATTACAGGGCAGAACAAAAGTTGTTAAGACTTATTACGAAAACGATTAACTCACGATTACGTATCGTGCATATAGGATGAAGCTCATATTTGATTAAATGACTTCATAAATAAGGACTATTGGTATTTTGGGGTAGAGAACACACATTTGATGTTCCTAAAGGAAGTTTAAGAGTACAAAGCATACCTTTCTAGTTTGTAGATGGTGTAGTTTGTGGGCGAAAAATGCAATTTTTGAACATGGAAATGGTATTTCAGTTACCTTCAAGAGAGAACGCTAGAGAAACATGATAATTGGTTTTTTGTAGTATTAATTAGATCAATTATGTTCGAAAGGTATGTAGTTTCAGCCAAACCTAGAGGCGGGCAAACCTAGAGGCGGGCCAAACATTTCGTAACAAAATCCGTTTATTGGGAGAAAAGTTTCATAATGGTGTAATCTCCAAAAATTACTACGGAAGCCTAGAGCTCCACAGGACTTTTTACTATGAGGTTATGTTGCGGTATTGGCTAGCCCCAATAAACAATAAACTTTCAATATTATTTACCAAGATTATTCATATTATTGGTGAAATAAGAACAAGCTTACATTGCGTTCCAGAATTGAATTTTGGCAGAAGTCCATGAGAATAACATAGATTTTCTAAACATTTTACATTTCT
This sequence comes from Glossina austeni, assembly GCA_000688735.1. Classification (NCBI taxonomy): domain Eukaryota; kingdom Metazoa; phylum Arthropoda; class Insecta; order Diptera; family Glossinidae; genus Glossina; species Glossina austeni. The sequence goes on from KK502668.1 coordinate 1,062, forward strand.
TCCGTTCACAATTTTTCAAAATGCCAAAAAATATTCCACATATTAATCCACGATAATCAAGCAAGTTTTGCTCTCTGCATAAAAAATATCGTTTAAGCGATCAATCTTCATTATCTTCTGTCTTCTTCTTCTTCTCTTTTCTGCCAATACATTCTCATAATCACCATCGTTACAGCTCATTTCCATGCTTACATACTGCAATATAACTTTTTTCACATATATATCATGTAGAATTACCCAGGCAATACAAAGGCAGCAGAAAAGAGATGGATTAATGAATGTAACACATGTGAAACATTTGCAAACCTCAGCTCTGCAGTGTTTTCACTTTTTTGTTGATCATTATAAATTGCTGGGGTGTGATGACAATGAACATTAGATGAACATCTTATATTTCCCTTTTTATACCCATCATCGAAGGATAACGTTTTGTCAAAACGTTTGCAACGCCTAAAAGAAAGCTTCAGAGACCTCACAAAGCCTACAAATTTGTGATCAGCATCAAATTCTAAATCGATTTTAGCATGTCTGTCTGCCAATTTGTTGTAAAAATTCTTCTGGCCGCAAAAATGAAACTATCGATTTCGAATTTGGCAGAAACACTGGAAGTTCTTGCGCACAAATTGGTGTTGAAAACGGACCCAATCGGTCAAAGCATATGCCCATAGCATCAGGTAAGCTGATAAAACCTCAGTTTTCAAAAGGAATTAAAAATTTGTTTCTTAATCGTTACTCAAAAATTATAACAAATAAATCTGCAAAAAGTTAAACGTATACTCTATGGACGATTTTTTAGTACCTCTACAACAATGGAAAAAATCGGCGACGACTACTCAATTTTATAGTGTGTCATAATTTCATTTTGTTTTAGAACTGCCTTTGTAACGCGCACAAGCAAGTTTCAAAAACCCCATAAAGTATATGTATTCTTGGGCAGTTCCAAATTTAGAATACATCCAAGCATGTCCGCCCGTTTGTCTTTCGATCTGCCTACCCAACAGCGTGGTATCTGTGGTAAACAATCTCCCGTTCGCAAAAATGAGAATACCGCCTACAAGCTTGCAAGCGAATTTGAAAAGGAACCAAACTTTTCAAAGAAAGCGCCTAAAACACACCCATACGCCTATGTAACAAAAACTATGAACATTTTTCCTTTCCGCGTTTTTGCTTGTTACTCATAAAGTATAATATATACACCATATAAATTGCCACGGTTATTATAAAAATGGAAAAAATCAGCTGCGCCCAACGAATATTATAGCTGATGAAAACTTAGCTCTATTCCTTTTTGCTTGCATCACGGCGATGAGTGTAAAAAATTCGATCACGATTAAATAAATTCCATTAGTTGGTAGTTTTAATTATTCTTTCTTTAAAAACATATTTTGTGCTATAAAAAAATTTCTTTTTAATCGGAATTTCATTTGTATAAATTCTTATTAGTATAATTATCATCAATTCTTTTTTTTTTTGCCACACAATGAAGAATCTTGCAGAGAACAGCACCCGTCATTAAATTAATCATGTTTACTACTCGATAATTAAAACCTCTACATATAATCTAAAACATTTCTTGACGGGACGTTAATTGGCAATTAAATGTGACATTGTTGGTATTACAACATTCAAGAATTGATTTCTATTTTTGTTAATGACTGCAACTGCGGAAACAGTTGGAGTTAACGGCGCTCGATGTCAGATATGTTTGTGAACAAAATTTTGATGGCACTTGCATTTTACGTAATCATGGGCGCCAGATGCACATGTTGCAAAGTATGGCAAGAAACTTTTTAAAACCTTGTAACTTCTTGACTTTTTTACTGAACATATAGTTATTTTTACAACTAAGTGTCAAAACACTTTTCTATTCCTAGTCATAATTCATGCTTAATAAATAACAGACGGTGTTCTCGTTTTTTGAACAAAGAAACAACTTAATAGGTAGTTTGATCGATAATACTTAAATTAAATACCATGTAATATACACATAAAAAAAAAATAAATAAAAATACCTATATTGTAATAGGCACATAAAAACATACCTACATTTTAATATACACATAAATATCTACCTACATTATAAAATTTGGGAAAAAAATAAACTGAAAAAACTGAACAAATATATTTGACTAGCATCGTGATCACATAGCAACGTGCGCCGCGAGTTGCTTTTCTTTCTGTACCACTGCGCCTCTCACGTTACAGCTTGTTTTTAGGGTGAATTACAGGCCTGATTAGGTTACAGGGAAGGAGATATCTCCTCGTTTGGTTTAGACTCTTGTCTCGCTCTACTGGATGCTAGAGTTCCACTTCGGGATTTTGGGTTTTGGGATTTCTTTTTATTCGTTTCACTGTGGGCGTGGGGTTACCTAAACCGCATCTCGGCGGGGTACCTTGTATGAACCCTAGCTTCGGCCGAAACATTACCTCACAAGCGGCTGACTTAACTCCAGCGAAGACGGAATACCTCGGAAGAGTACCCTGCAGGTAACGGTACAGCGACACTTTTCGCGAGCTTCAGCAGAAAATTGTACCAATTATTCGAAATGCCTGGCAGTGAGTCCGGAGAAAACGCCCACAACGCCAGCGGCAGCATCACCGAAAACGGTAGCAGCGGTCACAACCAACAAGGCCCACCAGCAGAAGGGAGCGGTTACAACCAGCAGCTAATGGATATGCTAAGGCAGCAAAATGGAGCGCTGCTAAGCTGTATGCAAGAGATTGGGAACCTGAAACAGGAAAAACCCACAGAAGATCGGCAAAGCCAACTGAGACAAAGCGGAGGGCCGCAGAACTTCGGATTAGCAGCATCAACCTCCACGCCAAATCAGCATGTGCCACCCCAGGCAGCCGTACTACAGAATGTTAGTCTACAAACAGCCCAACGTAACCAGCAGACAGAACAGCCAAGGACTAGCGATGAAAGCGTCCGACGACGAAACGTGGACTGAGATCGCTGGCATTCAAAATTCGACAGGTCAGATAAGGGTCTCATTGTGGAGAGCTTTATCTTCAGAATAGAACGCCTCAGGCAGCAGCAGAAAATAAGCCACGAAGGGCTATTCGCCGAGTTCCGCTGCCTAGTGGCCGGTTAACCAAACAAGTGGTATTGGCAGCTGCTTGAAGATCGAGAAGGAGACTCCACGTTCGATCATTTTTCTTCAAAAGCTGAGCTCCTCAACCAGTTCAAGACAGCGGATTCAGATTATGAGCTGACAAGGGTGGTTATGGAACGAAAGCAGCAGCTGTACGAGAGCTTCGGGGACTGCTACGCCGAGATTCAGATCCTCACCTTTTGTCTGAGAAGAAAAATCCCCGAACCAGAATTGATAAAAATTATGAAGTCAAATGTTAAGCCCAGCCTGGCAACACTCATCTTCGCCACCAAGGTAAAAAGCGTCGCCGAACTTAATGCAAAAGGGCAGAGAAGCTGCTGAAAGAAAGCAGATCCCGACCGAGAAATATAAATGAAGTCGTGCAAGTAGGTAAACTAATTGACGAGGTTCCAGCCAGGCAACCAGACTAGGTTGAAGCTTTCGTGCCGCGGCATGACCCAGCTAACAACAAACAGCTCCAATAACGACGCCAATTTCAACCCACAATGTCACGTGCAGGGCAGTCGAAACAAGCTACAGCGCCAATCAGGACAACACCAAACCAACACATATCCAGGCAAGAGTCAGGGGTCCCTGTAAAGGCAACACAGAACACCTCCTTCTGTCAGTCACCGTTCCACCTGACCTTGTGTTATGTGTGTGGAATGCCAGGTGACTTCTTCCTGAAAAATCACGCGGAAAGCGTTAGAGAGGGTAGATGTAAGTGTCCCTTCCACAGCATGATTTGTTTTGTTTGCGGCAAAAGCGAGAGCTATTGCGAGCATCGGAAAACACCAGACTGGCGAGGCATCCCGGGAGCCCCTGTCGGACGAGACACCACCCGGCACAACAACAATAAAAATATTACGAAGAGAAAGGAGATGCGAAGAAACACCAATTGAACAAGACGCCACTACACGCAGAAGCTTGACACAGAGAATCGCAGGCTACCAGCAGAAGCAGCAAAATGTCTAGAAAAATGAAAGCACAAAATCGTGAAGCTTTGAAATCAGCACGTCTGAACGGCGAATAGGAGTAAACCAGCGGTATCAGGGCTCATAACTTTACCAGTTGAGTGGGAAGGAGAGGTTAGAAACCTCGAATTTTATATAGTGCAAGATCTACGGCAGGAGTTCTACTTCGGCATAGATTTCTGGAAGGGTTTTGGCCTATCCGTCGTCACCATAGCAGGCATCACCATTAGTTCCCTAAGTAGAATCCAGTCCGTAGAGTGGTTGAGCAAAGAACACAGCAACCCCAAGAAATACCTGAATTCACCGCATCAATTGACTGAAATGCAGCAACACTTCCTCGATAAATTTATCGCAACCTTTCCTCCTCTCCCAACTCCTCTTTTGAGGAACTCCTCTTTCGAGGAACTCCTCTTTTGAGGAGTTGGGAGTCGGTAAAACGCACTTGGAACAGCATGTGATCACCGTCACCGAAGACAACCTGCCTGTGAAGCAGAAACATTACCCTATTTCACCGGCAATGCAACAGTTAGTTTACCGTGAGCTGGATCGAATGTTAACTATGGAGGTAATAGAAGAGAGCAACAGTAGCTGGAGTTCCCCAATGACCTTAGTACGGAAAGGAGAAACAAACCGCTAATGCTTAGACGCACGAAAGGTGAATGAACGAACTGTCAAAGACGCTACCACGCATTGAGGGATTACTTAGCCGATTCCAAAACAGTTCCTACATTTGAGCAATCGATCTCAAGGATGCCTCTTGGCAGATTCCGCTGGCGGAAAAATCGCGAGAGAAAACAGCATTCACGGTGCCGGGAAGGCCGCTATATCAGTTCACGGTAATGCCCTTCGGCTTGTGCAATGCAGCGCAGCGCATGTGCCGGCTGATGGATAAAGTTATATTGGGCTGCCTCCGAGTAAACGTCTTTGTATATCTAGAACACCTGTTGGTCTGCTCACTGCACTTCAAACACTGCCTCATGTACCTAGCCATGGTAGCAGAATGTCTGAAGAACGCCAACCTCACGATTAACATCAGTAAAAGCCGATTTTGTTACAGGGAAGTAAAGTACCTTGGATTCATAGTGGGCAACGGACGGTTAAAAACAGAGCCTGCCATGGTGGAGGCCATGACCAATTTTGCCGCACCAATTTCATCCCACTGCATGACTGTCTCACGAAAGAGCGGATAGAGAACTTCACATTGTCAGAGAAAGCCCTGGAAGCTTTTGGTCATTTGAAAGAGTCTCTCGTCACTGCACCAGTCCTGACCACATCAGACTTCACAAAGCACTTCTATGTGCAGTGCGATGCTTCGAGAAGTGGTTAGGTGGAGTCTTGTTCCACAAGGATAGCTACGAGAATGAACGGCCCATAGCATACATGTCGGCGAAGCTAAACAAGGCGTAAAAGAACTACGCCGTCACCGAGCTAGAATGTCTGACAGCAAAGCTATGCATTGAGAAGCTCCGGCCGTATATAGAGGAACTCCCGTTTACGGTGATTACCGATCACGCCAGCCTGAAATGACTGATGTCCCACAAGGAGTTATCCGGACGATTGGCGAGGTGGTGCCTCAAACTTCAGGAGTACGAAAAAAGCAGACGGACTTACAACACCCGAAGTACGCCAATACAGTTTAAGGTAGGGCAGGTGGTGTACCGAAAGAACTTCAGGCAAGTAACACGACAGAAGGGTATAACGCGAAGCTTGCGCCGAGAAATATCCGATGTGTGGTTATCAAAGCAATAGGGAGCTCTCTGTACGAGCTCAGTACTGAGACAGGTCGGAAGCTAGGGCATGAAAAGGATATATTCTCCCTATAACACCTGCAGAGGTACAGGCAATGCCCGGCTAGCTCAGTCGGTAGAGCATGAGACTCTTAAGCTCAGGGCGTGGGACGAAGCCACACGTTTGTCCTTAGTTGTCTGAAAGTTCACATTCCATATCATCAACGATATCGATGGGTCCGAGCTGTCCGAGATGTCCGCGAACAAATTCAAAGAGGGTATCTGTCGGTCTGCTTTTACCAAAAATGTCTCAATAACAGCATGCCGTTATGGGACATAGCATGGTTTTGCGGTTCTCTGCAAAATAGCGGCTAGCCGTTAAGCATGCAAAGCAACGAGAGAAACAAAATGATGCGAAGAACAATTTCTTTGGTGGTGGTTTGATTCTTCCTGTGTTAGACTATTGATCGAGAACGATTGATGTTTGAAAAAGAAAAAAGGACAATTTTGCTGACAATTTCTCTATATACTTTTTATGTTGACTTTATAAAAAAAAAAAGGAAAAACAAAAACAAAAAAACCAACGAGCCAGAAAAACAGGAAGAAAAAAAAGCAAAATGTGAAAATGTATGTGCAAGTAGCCTAAACGAGTTTTTTTCTTTAGAAATGTTCAAATATATTGGAAAAAAAAGAACGTGACGGTTTTGTAATGGCAGTGACAGAGGTGAGACGACACCAAAGTATCGCCGGCGCCGTGTTTTAGCAATACTAGCAGAAAAAGTACATTTTTTTGGTGGTCGTGTGAGGGCTTTGAAAATCAAAGAAGTGTCCAAAAAGATTCTTTTTATATGTTTAAAAGGGAAGTTAACCCAATAGCTTTGTTCAGTTACCTTAAGCAATAAAGTGAAAGATTTATAAGTGTTAGGAAAATAAAGTTTGTAAAATTTTGTTGAAGATACATTCGAAAAACTACGAAAATTCTCCAAAAATAATCAGTTCATAGATTGGGAAATAAATTAAAGCAACAAGTAATTATTTAAGAGAAACTGAGTAAAAACTATAGGAGTTTGTGTGTAGAAAAGAAAAGAAAAAAAAAGGAACAACCATGAAAAAGAGCACAAGCCACAAAGAAACCCACCCAAATTTATAAAAGAAAATAAAATTATTATCCGGAATATGGTTTGTAAACACACGCAAGGCAAAGAAAAAGAAAGACATTGTAAATAAGCCAAGTAAAGGAAGAAATTTGTTAACTACGTAATAACTATGTGTGTGCGTATTAGAGAAGTCAGACTACCCGTATTATTATTAGTAATTGATTGGCGAAATAAAAGCGAAATAAAAGAACAAAGACAAAACGTCTTCTTTTGCGTGGTCAGATGTATATTCTCGGATGTCTTTTTTGATTGTGCTGCGGGCGGTGCCTGTATTTGTGTGTAATTGTATGACGTTATTCCTGAACTAAATATTGTGTTACATAAGCAGTACAACAATTACCATCATCGCAATCATCACTATCACATCCGGTAAACTAATCAATATCTCAACGCCATCATGCCAAAGCATATATAAGGAAGCGCCTTGCCAGTGTGATGCCACGAAACCAGAATAATATAGCAGCGCCAGTTAAGTACACATTCTTTTTTCTTTTTTCCTTTTCCTTTTTTTCTTTTCCTTTTTTTCTTTTCCTTTTTTTCTTTTCCTTTTTTTTTTGAGTAATGAATAGAATGAGCGAATAAATACGCATACTCCACCGCTGAGACGGGGTATGGGGGTGGTGCGGGCACGAGTGATAGGTAGGGGACAGTGACTGTTACCAACGGACAAAAGAAGGACTAACGGACGACGTACCGGACAGACCCTATGGCGTAGGCATATAAATAAAAAAAAATAAATAAAAAAAACCAGAAAAACAGGCTCGTTTTTTGTAATTTGTTTCATTTCTAGTCTTTTTAATTTTTTTTAATTTTTTTGTTTTTAATTGTTTTTGTGTTTCGCAATGCGGCACAACGGGCTGAGGGCAACGGCTCTCCCGGCCTAGAGCTAGCTAGCCACGTTACACATTCTATTCGAGAATACTAGTATTAATTTTCCACTGAACAGCCGTAAAAACATAAAACATAAAAAAAAATCCAAGGGAGATGGTCAGCTGATTAAGACTTTTACCTTTGCAAGATTTTAGACTCTCCGAAAGGTTGATGCAAATTGCGGCGGATTTTATACCTTCAACGCCAAGACTGCCGACCGTGCAAAAGTACAAAACCGTAGGAAGCAATATAGGGATACCCAAAACTTTATCGATAAGATATTCAGGTGGGTATTCTATAGCCAAAGACACAATAAGTTAAATATTAAATTTAGTGTTACAAGAGAATGATTGAAGAAATAAACTTTGTAAATAAAAAAAATGAATATAATGAATTAATAATAGCAATACTGGAATAATGGTAAGGCGAAATGTAATGTTTGAACGTTTTCACAAAGAAAATATACTAATTTATGTCAATATGTAGTTATAAGGAAAGGTTAATATAATAAGAAATATCAAATATATTAAGATGAAGATGCAAAACTAATTATAATACAAAATTTAACATGGGTAAATATTATAATATAAAGAGTATGAAAATAAAATAATATTCATGGCATATAAGACAATAGAATAAATAAAAGAAATAAATTCAAAAGAATGTAATAATGATATTCGAAATGTACATGTAGCCCTAATAAATTAATATCATTTATGTTGATATAATTATTGCTAATCGTTGCCTTTTCGCCAAATATTAGCCCCTCTGCGCAATTTTAAAATCATTACAAAGTTTTCTTTTTAACAAAAACTGTTCATTTGCAAATTGTTTTCTTATGGACAGAGATATCGCTTCCACAATATTTATGAAACCATTTTTTGCAGTCGTTTAATACTTAATTATCGCGCTTCACATTTATTGAATCATTTACTTACGAATTGAAGGTGAAGTTCCGCAGAGAAGTGTTCTAAGTCCAATACTTAATGCAATTTTCACTTCAGTTTGTACGATCGTTCACATTTTAACTGCAACGTACGCGGATGGTACAGCAGTTCTATTTTTATCTAGTGATCGCATGAATGTTGGAAAACACTAGAAAATTTACGCATATTACGTTTACGTTAAATAAATAATGTAAAATAAGTAATGTAAAATATTTTCGCTTACATCTTGACCAAAAATTAACAATACAAAGTCGACTTAAAACTACAAGACTATATAGACTAATTCATCTAGAATTTCAGGTCAACCTAAGAAATAAATTAATTTTATGCAAGTGTATCCTCCAACCTACGGCACTCACGGCATACAGCTATGGGTAAGAACCAGTGACTCTAATCTTGAAATACTTCAAAAATATCAATTGTAATGCATATGGTCTGAGAATTCTTACTGTCTGTCGAACTACGGACTTTATTATTTTAGCGCACAGTTAAGTGCCACTTTAAGAGATTTGATAGCTGAGCTAGCTACCTTTATTGCTCCACGAATACTCCACAGACAATTACAACTAAAAAACATATAAGTGTTTTACAAGAACAAACGGACAGTCGAAACCTACTTACCGAACGGGAAGGTTTTAAGCCTTGGGCTGTTCTGTCTATGGTCTCCCTTCGGCTCATAATTTCTAATGGGAAACCCCGAAATTTGGTCCGACGTCCCCTAACCTACGTCCTTCTCAAAAGAAAAAAAAATGTTATTCCATGTTTATATTTTTTTTGTTTGTTTTAACTTTGGTTTTGCTACACAGACTTTATTGTGATATATATTTATATTTGATATTAAATTTATGCTCATAATAATACACTTAATTTGGTTTTCGATACCTGAATTCACAAAAGTGACTCGTTGGCTGTTTTCGCTGGATACTCGATTACGTAAAGTTGGTATTGCAGAACTAAAGCTTCTGGAATTTATATGTTCGATGTATTCTTTGCGTTACTTAGAATTCGATCTTCAAACTTAGACGGCAGTGAAAAATGAGAGTTTCTTTAATAGATGATTTTGAGTTAAAATACAATAATTTCTTTGTTTTATTTGGAATTCGATTACCAAATTTTCATGCCAGTGCAAATTAAGAGTTCCTTTAGTAGATGTTCTCGGATTTATATACAATGTATTCTTAATTAACCACGTTCATCATTCGTCAAACCGGGAAAAATTACCATTTTTGTCAAATAAAATCACTTTTTAGTTTATCATTTTTAATTCAGGTAATAATGCGATCTTTCAAATAAAAGAAGAAAAACATATGTCAAAGCTGCATGAAAATTAATTGTGACTCAATAAAAATTTCGATCGGCGCTATATACTGTGGACGGCGCTATATCGCAGTGGACTGCGATTTTCTGTAAAATGCTAAAAATTTCAAAACTTTTGGGATCAAGATTTGTTATTGGAGGTGATTTCAACGCCAAACATCAACGGTCGCGGTCAAGACAGACAGACTAAAAGCAGAGAACTGTGCAGATGCACAAATAACAACATGTATTGGCTGACAGATCTGTCAAAAATGCCCGATTTATTGGATTTCATAGTATATCTTGGAATACCTAGCAATTTCCTTCAAATAACTGACTGTAACGATCTTAGCTCTGACCACACACTTTTTGTAATAAACTTCAATACTTTTCCTCATTACCAACTAAAAGAAAATAAGATTCTTAATAATAAGACTGATTTTAACATTTTTACTACTTGGTTGAATAGAAACATTAATCTAAACGTACCCATTAAATCAGCATTGAAATTAAACGATATTGTGGAAACAGTTAATAATTTGATTCATGAAGTTGGATTTTTATCAACACAGTAGTAACACAAACCAGAATCATCAAAACTAATTTTTCGTAACTACTGAAATCAGAACAACGGTTTGAAACGAACGTAGTAGTATTTGGATGTCGGGCAGAAACCCATTGACAAACGCAATCTAAACAAAGCACGTAAGGATCTTAAACTTCGGTTGGTAGAAATAAGAAATGAATAAGCCACTAACTCCGCAAGAACTCCTGGCGTTACTAAAAATGATGAGTTTTACTTATGGAATACCACTAGGTACTTAAAACGTCCAGTAAAACGAAATATACCTCTCAAAGATGAAAATAGTTTATGGAAGGAGACAGATAAGGACATAGCAGAAGCATTTGCTTTACACTTGTAAAAAGCTTTCCTGCCGCATAATCTAAATAATAGTCCTGACACAAAGCTACTAAATTTCTTTAATAACCTCTGTTCAATGAACTCGCCAATCCAACATATTTCATATCTTGAGGTGATGATAATGAAACTTCAATCTTGAGACTAAACCACTTTTTTTCGTCATAGAAGTGCGCAAATAATGGTAGCTAAATCCACAAAACCAGAAAATATTGTGCGTCTCGCCCAACAAGTTTGCTAATTACATTCCCCAAAATATTTGAAAAAATATTTCTGAAAGCCAATGCTACTGGAGTTAAAAAAACTTAATATGGAGCAATGCCATCATAGAGCCTCTTATATACGAGGTGTTTTAGAAAACAAAAAATATTATCCAGGGATATTTTTAGATGTACAGCAAGCATTTGAGTCTAGAACACCGAATTATATAATAAAGTTATTACTATTATAATTTTAGACTAAAGAAATAAATTCTTAGACTAAAAAGAAAAAGACATTGAGCGCTAGCAACACAGGCTATCGGCTCCATTTTAGAAAAGAACATTAAATATTAAGCCTAATAGTTCTAATAAAGTAATATATTATATTGATATTGCGTTCTGTAGCTGATTTTAGGATATCCATAGAATTAATAGCTGAAAATGCAATACTTCTAGCAAAGGGAAAGTTAAGGCCATCACAAAGAATGTTCTTTATAGTGAGAATTTGTCTACAATTGCAGATTGGGAAGAAGACTTCTTTAAGATCTATTGGTGAATTGCAATTTTATAACCAAGGCGATTTCTCGAAAATGTTTTGATCTTGATTTTCTCAATATTTGTTGGATATAAATGTGGAATTAATTGAGGGTTAACTGAAGAGTAGTGCTGATGATGGTATTGTAGATTTCTTTTCATAATTTTCTCTTTAACTTTTCTTCCAATACGACTTGGCACCCAAAGCATTTTAATTTTAGAGCTGGGTATTGTAATGATATTCCTTAATTTGTTGATGTTGCTCCATCTCTAAGTCGAAGGATTGAGTATAGTTTTTAACGCAGACAAACTATCAGTGACAACGACAGTTTTGAGTTTATCTTTATGAGAAAGGTTCGCAGCACGAATCATTGCTCTGGCTTCGGTTCTGAAAGTTGAAGCATTTTTTTGAAATATGTGATTAAGAAGAACCTGTCCTGAAGCATCCTCCATGGTACAAAGCAGGTGGCAGACAGAAGGATTTTGATACGTCTGTATATAAAAGATTCCAATCGCTCTCATATCTGCTCTTTTTTGATTTTTGTATAGAAATTTTAGCGCTTGACGAGTTTGCCCATGCGGAGATCAATACAATACAATAAATTCGAGGATGTTGATTGTTTTCGTGTTATCTTTTTCTTTTCTCAAAATGTATACATCGTCCGCGTAGAGACAACGTTCAGTTCTATGTATACGGCAAAGAATTTTACTAATTTCATTGAAAGCGATCTCAGAAAGCGTGACAGAAAGGGGAGATCCTTGCGGAATGCCATTCATTAACGGAAAGGAATCAGAAAGATGATTGTTAATCCTAACTTTAAATCGCCGATGCGACATGAATGATTTGATGTAGTTGAAGAATTTGGGTCCAACATTCCATGATTTCAAGAGTCTTAAAATAATATGAAGGCCAACCCTCTCAAATGCTTTTTCGAAATCAATTGAGAGAATTGTTACATGATTCCGTTCGGAAATTTCTTTGTTCGCAAAATAATCAATATGTAAAAGAGCGTCGGTGCAGCCTCTACCCCGCTTGAAGAGTTCGAAACTAAGTGCCTTTGATTTTCGTAATTCCTTCCTGAATAGGGCATTGGCCTTTTTGTATAATACCAAATGGTCATGATAAGGACATATTTTAAAGCTGTGCCATAAATTCACTTTGTTTTTTCTCAATAACAAAAGCGTGTTGCTCCATCAAGAAAGCCCAGCTCGTTGAAAAAAGCTGTTGATAGCGGAATAGAAAGATCAGCAGCTGTGCGAATGGCCTTTCACATAATAGCAACATCATGGTTGCAGCTCCCGTTAAATGACTTTGAATTCAGAAATTACTCGGCATGATTGAAGTAATTAACCCAATCCGCTTTATCGAGGAGGAATTTAACTTGTATTGCCGGAGTAACCGAGGAGTTTGAAAGGTTAAGATCAATTATGAGTGGAAAGTAATCACTGTTATATAGATCGTTAGAAATAGACAAGGAAATCAAAGGCAAAAGTGGTGGAGAGCAACATGTTAAATCAATATGTGAAAAGGTGTGATGAGTTGAAAAGTGCGTTGGTTTTCCATCATTTAAAATGCAGAGATTGCTTTGAAAGAAGGCCTTTTCCAAAACGATACTACGACTGTTGTTCCCTGTTGAGCCCCAGTTGAAGTTCCAGCTATTAAAGTCTCCGTATATAATTAAAGGGCGAGAAAGTACGAAGGCTGAATTATAAAACTTTTGCTGGGAAAACGATTGCGAGGATGGGATAGAGCCAAAGCACTCTAAATGTTTTATTTAAGATCATTTGTATCGCTATGGCTTGTATGTTTGAGCTTAAATTTTGATCAGCATTCGTGAAGCATCCAGTACATTATTTGGGTGGAATAGGATTAAAAAAGCTTCTAGAATCGATCTCTTGAAGGGATATAAAAGTTGGGTTAAAATCACTTATCAGAGTACGGAGTTCGTCAAAATTATTAATATGTTGACATGTCAGCGTCTCGAGCGAGTTTTTCCGGCGTCATTTAATTTAGTAAATTTATAAACTTCAGTTACACATTGATTGCTCATTTTGCGAATTATTTCTTCTGTTTTGAACAAGAAGCATAAATGGCGCATTTAATCGAGTTGAGTTTGTTGTGTACTTTAGCGAAAATTTTACATAAATTAGCTAGTGATTTTGACTTCAAGAAGTACACTGTCACGCCCGGTTTATCAGCGAGAAAAAGTAAATAACCATCGCGTAGAATCGAGATAGAGTCTATATACGTTGTAATGCCATCTAGTACTTTTTTTATAGCGAAAAAACTGATTTGCGAAATCGTTATGATACCTTGCGTTGAAAAGATAATCACTTATTTTTTGTCTATCGGAATGATGGTACTGATTGGCAATGCCGATAAGCCTGAATTTTTAATTTTTTTTCTTTGCGGTGATTTGTCCGCCGATAAACCTATTTAAATATTCATTTGGCGGCCCTCGGGCCATAATATCTTGTTTTTATCAGTCTATTATTTAGTAAGTTAGGACAAAGAAACCATTCACTAGAGAAAGATTGGGAACTACTAAATAATGGAAAATGTCAATTGACAATTGTTACCATTTTTTTTTCTTTTAATTTTTTAATTATTTTTTTTAATACAAGAAAATAAACGCAAATGGTATCCGCGATAACCAGCTTAGCAAAAAGACTGAAAAGCAAAATACACGAAAAGGCCGAAACAAGCAGAAAATCGCAAATAAAAGGAAAACACGCCCTACTCAGAACACAAGTCGACTACAAAAGGTCTTAGTTTTATTTGTATTATTATTTGATAATAAACTTAAAAAACTTCTTCCAACACATTTTTATGTGATTCTATAATCGTATCTTAGCGATAGACAATGCTACGTAGAAGTAAACGGAAATTTTTTAGAAATTTATAATATTGAATCTGAGGTTCCTCAAGGTAGTGTTTTGGGACCAATCTTTTACCCAATTTTTACATCTGACATGCTTGTCTACGCAATGACATTAGAATATTAGCTGTTCGCACAGATCAGAACAATGCCTTGATTTAGCTCCAATGCGGACTCCATGAAATCGAGCACTGCTGAGAAAAGTGGCAGATTTCCGAAAATTCGCTAAGATGTGTGAAAAAGGCTCAATGTGAACCCCGAATCCTTTATTTGAGCCTTAGTAAAGTTGCGATTAAATTCAATATATAATTATTATTATTTATTTATTATAATATTTATTTGATTGAAGTATTGTTAATTTTGCGTTATTCGTCCGCTCCGTTATTTTTTTTTTTTTTTTAAAATATACATATTACTCGTCCGTCACATAGGATAAAACTGAAGTGTCATATGAAAGAATTGATAAGTGCGAAAGAAAAAAGGGTAAAAGAGAGTAGTTTCATAAGTTAGCTATTGATTACATGATTTAAAAAGAGAAAAGATTGTGAAATTAGCTGTTAAATTGTGAGAACGCAAAATGTCAAAAGTGCTGCTTCATTAATATTTGGAAACCAAAAGCCACCACCTACAACATCTTTCTTTGATCGACCTGTAAAGATGAGTGAAATATGCTTCCATCACAAAATTACAATTTGACAAATAAAAGTTTCAACTTGAAAGTTTGGATATTCCGAAGTTTGGATATTTCGAATATTATATAAGAACCCTGTAATTATATGACAAAATGTGTATCATGGCCTCAGAAGACACTTTTCTTTCATCTTCATTATGTCATCAATGTAAAATCCATCATAGGAGCCGATATTCTAAGTAAGTTGAAGTTTGAAGGGATCTAAAGAAAATATCGTTAGTGTATCCACTAACTAATTTCAAAATTCACGTGACTTACAATATTCCCTCTGGCAAGTTATTTTCGATTAATAATGAATATGTGCAATTACTTACAGATTTACCATCAATGATTGCGGTCTCAGATTATTTTAAATCTGCCAAACGTTGCACAGTGCACAGATTTGTCAGCGCAAGTTAATTACCATTCTCTAAACCACGATGGTTAGACGCATTGCTAAAACAAATTTTGACTTTTTAGTTAAGTGCGACATTTGTAAAGTATCCACACTTAAATGTGCTTCGGCCTTACATTTGGTTCCAAAAAAAGCAGAATGCTATTGGCTTTTGCGTGGAAATTTCAGACGACTTAATGTTGTCTCCGTTCCTGATGGATATCCACTTCCGCATATTGATGATCTCAACAAAATAGTTTTTCAAAATTGAATTTACTTAAAGTGTATCGTTAGGTACCTATGGCCAAAGAAAGCAAAATAAATGTACATACATCCGAAAAAATTACCACAACTACTAAGGTGTATTAGTTAAAGTGAGTAATATTCTACCCTGAGATCAAATCTAATGTCCAATTAATATCAATTAGCAGAATTAAATCTGCAATTCTCGAACACAATACTGATCCTGAACATTTGTAACATTAAAAAAACAAATAAGTTTATTTTCTCTTGACCATTCTATAAAGTGTAAAGCTATTATCTACAGAAAGTTTAGGGCAACCTTACGTTGGATGGAGGCCGACTAGTTAAGCGTGTGTACCATAACTGAACTAGTTAGTTCGTTATGTGCGGGATGTGTTCTATATTTTACTCACGGACACTCCCAGAAGAGTTACACCAAATAATTTCTACGTACTTGCCTCTTACCGAATACCAGACTCACTAAACCATAACTGACCCCTCGGGGCTTGCCTTTGTACCTATTCTTCAGCAACTCTGTCTCCCTTCGGCCAATAAAAAGATTTGCAGGGATTCTGAAGTTCGAAGACCCGTCCAAGTCTACGTATCTCTCATAAATAAAAAGACTCTTTTTACTTCATTTTTGTTCTTTTGCCTTTTACCTTATATTTAATATAGTAAAAAGTTTTGATCATTCTTTCACTTAAAAAAGTCATTTACATATATTAATCAAAATATTATTATTATTTTCTAAAACATTTTACCATATTTATGGCAAAATGGCCACACCGTGTCGAAAGCAGTTACGTTGGTTTGGCAGCTTTTCACCCACCGGCCTATTTTCGCACTTTTTTAACTTTGTGGACCTGCGTGCCAGCTACGTCACTTTGCATGCATCTGAACAATGGGCATTCACAAGACACCATGTCTAATGAATACACTGGGTGTAGAAAAACATTCCATTCGAGATGCAACAGCGTATAATCGACAACTCTTACAACAAGCGGGGAAAAAAAGGCATTTTTAGTCAAATCGTGTCGTTACTTTTAAACCGTTGAAGCCAAAACCGTCAATTGGGGTATGATGGAGCAGCATTGCCGTAAGCCTCTGATCGTGTTTGGTGGGCTTCGGAAGAAGATTTCTTCAAATAAACAAAAAAGGTAATGGATTTGGAAAAAAAGGATTTTGAGTGCTCCATGATTAGTGTCGACGTACGCTGAATAAATCAATAACATTAAATGGACAACTGTTATTTTATGTAGGGGAAGGTCAAAACCATCGAACTGTGATGTACATTGGAATTTTCCATTTGTTTATCATTTTTACCTGTAAAGGTTATACTTCATCGTCGTGAAACATTTAATTCATAGTGTTTGTCATATTTTCCGCTTTTTTTCACTTATCTTAAAGCTAATATGCCTTATTCCTTACTTGATGTGTTCCTCGCATTCTGGTACAGCCACAACACAGCCGCAATCTATTTCGGTAAAATCCTCAAGGACTTCAATCTGGTGACGTCATCCACAACCGACACCAAACGCAACATAGCCAAGCCTACCTTTGGAGCTGTATTCAAACACTTGATTGATTGTTTTTTTTTTTTTCGTTTTATTTTCTTTTTATTTGTTGTCTTTACTTTACACAATGCTGTTTTTGTTAATTTATAGGAACATTAAACTATGTTTTAATAGATGTTATTCTTCTGTGAATCTCACAACCAAGATATTTAAATACTGCAAAGTTTTACAAAGTTATTTTATATTTGTTCTTAATAGATAAAGTTTTTGAAGTTTTTTTTTTATAATTTAGGAAATTTATTGAAAATTAAAGCAATGGTGATCTCTTCACATTTTTTACTCGTATCCACAAAAAAAAGATTTCTTGAACGTTTATACATTATTTCATTTCTACTGATTTGTATTTTGGTTTTACACAAAATTTTGCATGCTTTGGAACTAACAATTTTATTCTCATACACAACTTATGGAAGTTTTAATATGCCGAAATTTTCATTTAATTGCCCACATTTAGATTTTTTAATATTTATTTTAAACTGTTTTAAATCATTTTTTTTTTTTTTGGCCACCACACATATCTACTAGCTGGCGTTCTGCCACACAAAGTTTTCTTTTCTGCCCGCGTCCAGCCGCTCGCGATGATCCACTAAGAATACTCCACGCTAACTTTATTTCAAAAAAACTACCCTTACACTATAAACGGACGGACTTCGGAATTTTTTCTCTTTTCGTAATTTTTTCTCTAAATAGTGCTACTATGTGAGCGGAGAATCACGAAAAGTGATCTTAATTAATAGAATTCCGTTATTATGAATAATTCTACTCTATTTGTAGACAAAGACAACTGACGGAAACCTACACACATACACGCGAACGTTACAAGATTGCTGATGAAAAGTTTTGCAAACACTTAATATAATAATAATAGAAACAGTCAATAGTAACGATAATAACCCGCTATAAAAAGGCAAATTTTATTTTTTATTTTTAAATCTCAATTTATAGTAATTATTAATATCTCCATCTACGTAATTGGTAATATGTATAAAAGGTATGTACGTACGTATGTATGTGTATATGTGTCTATATACAAACTTTTTTATATAATAAGAGCATTCCTGTGTACATAAATTGTTCATCTATTTAACTTAGTGGTTATTAAAAAATTTTTCTGTTAATATTATTGTGGCCACAACTTACATTCCTTTGTGAATTTAACTGTTTCCAACTATGGTGTACAATACCTTCGGGCAGTAACTTGTGAATGTTTTTGATTAAAAATTCTAAACCCTTGATCGCACCAAATGTACAATATTTCCATAAGCATCCACCTTTAATAAACCATGAGGATAACGCATCGGAACTAAACGTTCTTGGGAAAATTATCAGTTCCACTTTAACATTGACCATTGCCTTATTGTAGCGATATTAGCCGAGCATAATATTAAATATATTTATTTATTTCTTTATAGCGCATATATTTTGTAAATAAATTTAGAAAGTATAGATTTAAAGGGTGGCAGATAACTTTGATCATATGCTCGCCTATATTGAAAACTCTGCCACATTTGAGATTGGAACCGGCGACAGCTGAATTGCTTGCCTGCTCGACCGTTCATGGGAGAATGTTGGATATATACATGAGTTCCTCTAGTGGAGAAATGAGTCGCAAAACCGTCGTTGAACAATGTCATATTTAAATATAGCAAAAGATTTTTAATAGTTTTACCCCGCGGATTTGAAATGACAGAGCAAAAAGGGTACCCCACAAAGAGATCATAAGAGAAAAACAAGAAGAGATGTCAGAATGATATTGCGACAAGCGCCCTTATCACTTTTGTTTATATTAATATTTTGGTGATTTAGGGATAAGCTTATTTTGTAAACATTTATAGATTCTTGTCAATAAGGCATCGTTTTTAATGTGATGGTTACATGCGTAGAATCCGAAATGTAGTTGGAGGATTTTCCGAACTGTGTTTTAACAAATCCTGACTTGGCGCGTTTTGAAACCGAACGGGTCAAACTAAAGATAAAATCCATTAAGCTACGTAGAGCAAGGAGTCTGTATCCTCTATCACACACGCCGTTGGATTAGAGATTCATTGGGGGTTCCCTAATCACCAAATTCTTTCTACGCTACAAGTTTCACTCTTTACAATACTCTATTTACAACGAGTTACCAACAATGCTGCTATGCATCCGTGACCAGGGCCAATCTACCGCGGGAACCATACACAGCACGAATCAATATCTGTCTTATACACCGCCCCGCAACAAGGCGGAGAAACCATAATGAAAAATTTATAACTGCTCCTTGCTTACCTTAACAGCTTACTTAAAAAATATATAAGAGTTTG
Organism: Glossina austeni; assembly: GCA_000688735.1. Classification (NCBI taxonomy): domain Eukaryota; kingdom Metazoa; phylum Arthropoda; class Insecta; order Diptera; family Glossinidae; genus Glossina; species Glossina austeni. Next base: position 20,841 of record KK502668.1, read on the forward strand.
TTGTTATGTAAGCAGGTAACTTAGATGCTATTTTAGATATTGTATTGTTAACGCTGATAGGTGTTGTGTTGTTGAACATAGGAGGTGAATGATGGGTAATAGCAGGAAAATATAGCTACGGTTAATGTGGTGAATTTATTTTGTAGTTCGATGATTTCAACGTTAAAAGTGATGATGCTAGTGTCGTAGTATTCAAATTAGGCTATTATGTGGTCCTATAACATAAAGGACGGATGTGATCACCGTTTCTAGACGCAATGGTAGCATAAAATGCCACTGTTTGATTTGGTATCGAAAGTTGTCTTTTATAAATAGCGATTGCTTTTTTCATCTATTTTTAATTTTTGTTGTCAAAATTTTCTTGGGGTCTTGGACTTAGCGCATGAATTAGGTGATGCAGAATGATCGCCAAAACAATTAGCGCATATAACGTTTACGCAATTTATCTCCGAGTTTATATATACTTGTGATTTTTTTGCTTGTAGCCTTGAGAAATCTATGAACTGCAAAACAGGAGTATTGTGCTTTTCTCTATCAAGACATGACATGTCTATGTACTTCGAATTTGGCGCAGGAGACAAAAGCAATTCAGGAAATACGATGAAATTTTGTTTCAACTTTGAAAATAAGAGAAAACAACTTTTTGGTTGTTATCTTTACAATGTCACTTCATTAAATTTTCTCCTTTCATTCTTACAATGTTTTTGTAAACCACCAAAAATATGTTTAATAAGCTGTAATCAATTTTTATTTTGGAGATATACAAAAATTATTTTTTATTGGAACTTGAAGACTAATAATCGAACTTTGGAATATAAAAAAGAGAAAAAAAATTTTGTTTTTAGTGGAAGATTCTGAGATAGACGAATATTTTGATGTTCTATAATTTTGATTGCGCAGAAAATTTACTGTTGAAAGAAATACGAGTGAAATCTGTTGTTGAACGAATTACGAGTGAAATTTATTGTAAAGCTTATTGTTTCTCTCTTAAGAGGCGCTGCACTCGGGCTCGAGACTAGCCTTGAGTCTTCTTCAACGGAGTAAGCTACGTGGACGAATTATTCTCATTTATCATTAATTGATGGTTTAAAAAAGCCAAGGAAAATGTGCACAAGGGTCAACAAAAAAAAGGTAGCGCAATTTATTTATTTTTATTTAATAATTTATTTTGATTTTAATATTAGCTACTTTGTTTTGTTTGCTTTGTTTTAAGTTATACCGCCGATAACCGAATGCATTCGG
>KK502668.1:23730-246366 GCA_000688735.1 Glossina austeni
GTGGCATTTTCAGTCAATTCGTACAATAACCATTTTCATTTCTTCTTATTACTTTCTACCGTATGTAAACGTCTAAACACAGTTTTGATGAACCAACTGCTAAGCTGTTCGAAAGTTCATTGAGAGAGTGACCTGGGGTTTCGTCCAATAATTACAATTCATTGTCTTCGAATTTTTTTGGTCCTCCGAGCCGGTGTGTGCCATTGACATAAAAATCACCACCTGTAAATCGTTGAAACTAAAAGCAGCAATTTGAATAAGGAGCGGCACCACAATTATAAGATTCTAAAAGCGTTTGATGGGCCAGATTTCTTCAATTCAAACAACAAAATTAATCAATGTCGAAAATGCAATTCTGAGCGTTTCATGATCAGCGTCTGCATACACTGAATGACTCAATAATACTAAATGGAAAACTGTTACTTTATGTAGAGAAAGACCAAAGTCATCGAATTTAACGTCTGTGCATATTGATACTTCGCATTCCTTTATCATTTTCACCAATAGATGTCGCTGATCAAAATACATGCATTTATTTATTTTTGTTAACATCTTTTTACAACTTGATTGGAAATAAGTGTGTAATATAACTATTATGTTCATTGTTGAACTTCCAACATCGCAAAATTACTAAGCGGGCAAACCCTTAAGTCGCTTATTTACTTGCAACATATTGGTAAGCAAGAAGTCGTGTTTGAGCGAATTTCATTAGGATAAACGGGAGACGTGACTTTTACAGCATAAGAATTTTGTTTGTTAAGAAAACTAGGGAGTAATTCTGAGATTGGTTATTTTAGTTGAATATTTAATGAAAAGTGTACATAAATTACATAAGAGAAAATTGTGTATATGATATTAAAAAATAAGAAAAATGACAAATACATACATGCATACATTGATACATAGATAGATAGCTTTTTGTATTCGCGAACAACCACTGTATTCGAAAAACTTTGTATTCGCGAGCAACCTCCTATTAATTGTTACACGCAGATTTTTGCAGAAAGCAGGTTTTGACTATATTTTACGAAAGCTACGTACGAGCATTGATTTGAGTAAAAGCTCCGACATTTTTGACCTTTTTGACTTACATAATTTTTTTTCTTACACAAAATTCAGACAAAATTTCTGTCAACTATTGCACAAAAGTTATTGTTACACAAAAAGGTACGATATCAGATAGCAGACAACTGTATTGCAAATTAAGAGCTTTTATTGAAATGGTTTATTATTATTCCAAGTTTATACAAAGTTTTGCTGAGAAGATGAGTCCGCTTTAGAAATTATTACAAAATAGCGTACAATTTCATTGGAAAAAACAATGCAAAGAAGCTTGCACATTAATATTGACAACTGGTGCATCAAACAATGCAATAGCAGGTAATGATAATCTTAAACCAATGTGTTTCATAGTTAGATCTTTAACTAAAGGTGAAAATGATAGTGCTCTCGAAGAAGAAGCATTGACAATTTTGTTTTCTGTTACAAAGTTAAAACAGTATTTATCAGTTTATCAATTTATGTTAAGAACGTATTATAACCCATTAATCTGCATCTTTGGTGAAAGCATTGTCAATAATGACTTCAACTCGTTAAGAAGGGTAGGCATAAATATTACCTGGATTTAACTACACTGGCGAGCGCGTTAAAGAAATCAGTAATGAAAACCCAGATGGCTTATCTCACATGATGCACGTAAACTTTATTGGTGATAACCAAGAGAGAACATATGTCAATTTAATTCAAACTGAAAATTAATTATATCTAAATTTCAAGGTCATTTTCACGTCAATATCGCAGAGATCCAATTCGCTCTAAATTTAGTGATCGAATTTTTCAATGAACATTCAAATAATCAGAAGATATTGAATTTAAATCATTTTTAAACAAGTAAAAAGATCCGTCAATAAAATGTGATTGCGTTATGTGGGGATATAGTACTTTCATAGCACAGATATCTCGAATATTTGATCAATTGCATATGCCACGGTTTCGTATGCTTGGCAAGCTAGTACACGTGGTGGCCACGAATGGACAAACAAATAGAATCAATGGTACAAACATGTAAACCTTGCCAAGAGTTACGAAACAATCCGTAGAAGAGTTCACTAATCCCTTGGTTGATTTGTAATAAAATATGGAGTACACATTGATAATGCGGATCCAATTGATAACAAGTACATTTCATTGGCTGTTGACTAGTTTGCGAAATGGGTTTAGGTATTTCAAACAAAAAATATTATTTCAAGCTATCCAATCATTACATTACGCAACTTTTATTCACGTTGCGGTTTACCCAAAATTGTTGTTAGTGATAATGGACGAAGTTGAAGAATTTTTGTAGAAGTTAATTAAACATATACTTTCCGTTCCCGCACATTCAACAACCAATGAACAAGCTGGAAACTTTGCGAAAACTTTCAAAAAGTATATGCTTGTTAATATTAAAACAAATCCTCCTTGTGATACAGAAAGAACAAACCAACACCTCTTACCGAAACACAGACATGGTGTAACAAGAGAACCTCCATCCACAATATCTTTTGAAGGATCGTTGAGAACTTGCTTCAACAATATAAGACCTCCAATAATAAAAAACAAATTAGAAGAACAGCAGTCCATAACAGTACATAAAGAATCACAAACGCAAACGAAACATCGAACTTACCTACTTGATTCCATTCTTATATAGCGTTGTTTTGCAGTAGTCGGTAACAAATTTTGACGTAACGTAAACGAGTCTGCTAAGAAATTATCACAATAGTTGATAAGGCGCAATAACGATGAGTAAGAGCTAGCATGTTTTATGTAGCCTCCATCTTTCCGTTCTCTCGAATTAAAGATCGAAATTAAGTCAACTTTTCGCAAGAAAAATCGTATTCGTCCAAATTTATACGGAATATGTTATGTCTACTTCTTTTTTTTTTATCGCGACAACTTTTAACGCTTCAGCCTAGTTGACAATAGTTGTTTTCTCTTGGTGTGGAGTTTTCGCGTTTTGATGAGACAAAGAAAGAAAAGAAGGGAGAATTGTGAAGTAATTGCGGGAGTGACCAGGCACTAATTTCTCATAGAGTGAATTTCTTGGCTTGCGTCAGTAAACACGTCCACTTAATCAAAACAATATAAAATCCATATTTGCTATTTATCCTTGCGAAAATTTATGCGTATAAGATTAATTGCGTAGAAAATTTAAGACGACCGAATTTTTTTTAGTGCTTTGTGATTGCGTTTTGGGCTTAATGGTAGATCAAGGATTAAGAAAAATTAAATGAAGAGACGTTTTGGTAGAAGTTCTTCACTATTCAGATTGTTCTTTACAGATTTAACATAAAATTTTACTGCCATTGTTATTTTTTTTTTTATAAATGCGAAATTCGAAAACGAATACCCACTATTTCACGCATACAAAGTCGTATATGAAACAGTAAATATGTTCAATTATATTATAATGTCAAAAGGAAAAGGAAAAAAGGAAATGGTATGTAAATCAATAGTGAAATAGCCACAAACGTATTCGGCACAACGATGGTTCATCATGATTAGAGTCAGTCTTCGCAACAACAACATTATTATCATTGTCATCGTCAACGTTATCATCGGCAGCAGCATATAAGCATAGTACCATTGTCGTCTACACCACCTAGTTTCTTTTTTTACCTCTTCTTTTATTTTGTCACAGTTTTAAGTAATATTATATTTGTAATTTAATATAAGGACGTAGCCATATATGCATATATATTTTGTTCTCTTCTTTTTTTCACTGTTTCTCGAACACTACTTTAGATGAACGAAATGTGAATAGCACATTTTTTATTTTTTATTATAAATAAACATTGATTTTTTTCCCATGCTTTTTTTAAATATTAAAAATGCACGACAATTTTCATATCCATTCATGATTTCGAGCACCTGCAATAAAATTTCACTGTGTTCTTTGTCTAACTGACTTAGCGCGACCATGTCGTTTAGATATGCATTGGAATACCTTCCCAGTGTCCTTAGTTTGTTAAAAAATGCCATGAGCAGCTTTAACTGCAAAAGGTAAACTAATGCACTGATATAACCCACGATGATTGTTTACAGTAACCAATTCTGTGCATGATGGTTCTGGTTCAATTGGAACGTAAGCATGTGCAAGATAACTTCAGGAGAATACGGTCCGCCCATGACTGCTGGCGGGATCTCCTCTGGCAAAAGTATTGGACATTAAGGAGGTTCAATAGTCTTGTTTAAGCTACTTGAAAACAATCTGCACATATCCCGTCATTACTGTTGAGTTTTTTAACGGCAGCAATTGAAACTGCCTCTCACGAAAAATCGGTTGGCCTTTCGACACATGACTAAACCAGCCTGTCAAGTTCTGTCTTCACAACTATTATAGCTCAGCCCTTTCAGTTTAGGTTACACTTTTTCGACTTACACAAACAATTCGTGCGTGAAGCAAACTATTTCAAAGTGATTTTTTAGCCTTAAGACTAAATTGTTGAAATATAGTTTTGCGCAAACAATTTAAGGGTAAAGCAAATTATTTAAAATTGATTTTCAGTCTTTTCCAAGGCTAAATAGTTGGAAAACAATTTTTAATAAGGGTAAATATAAAATTTTCGGAAGTATATTTGTGTAATTTTACAATTTGTTTAAAAGAACGAACCAGTGAACAGTACGTTTAGCCTTTCTCAGTCCAGTTGGGACCGTGATATTGACGTTACTGCTGCGAATAGGGCAACTATGTGTGTCTTTGAACTCTGCTGGAAGGTCAAAGTCGGCGGGGTGTTAGTGATCACAATATAATTGGATTGCTAGCTAATTACGACCGTCCTTAGCCCATGCAGCCAAACCTGTAGTGTTGGCGTTCTTATGTGATTAATTGGAATACCTATGGAATCCGTATTGGCAGAGTGGTTATCATGGTTTTCGAAAATAAACCCTTGAATGAGCAAGTTGACGATATCATTAAATCGGTCTAGGTTGTCATCGACTACTTCTTGAGAAATTGGAAGTCGGTTAAGTGATGGAAAAGCGGTCTATCGGATAAACTAGGAGCAATCCACAGATTTAGGAAGCAACCCCAACGTGCGAGATGGTCCAATGCGGCAATACGCAGCTGAGGTCTGAATTTGGTTAAGCTCAAACGAATAGGAGTGAATGCTTATGAAGACGAAAGAGGACGAATGGAGAACGTTTGAGTGTAACAATGCCGATGATCCTTGGGATCGGGCTAATAAGGCAGTGCTAGCCACTTGAAGTGTCTGTCTGCGAGTCTTGATGGATTCATTCTTTTTTTCCCTAAGAGGGGGAAGTCGCCCTTCCTCATATTAAAATGTGGCATGCTCCTCTTCCCTTGGAAGAATATGAATTAGGGTATGCTAAAATTAAGTCCAAGTGATCGCCGGGTGTGGAAGGGATAGCAGAAGAGAACGTTAAATCCATCTGGAAGGTTATTTCGGAATATATGTGCACGACTCATAGACAATCTTTCTCGCAAGGTTTACAACATTTAATCAAAATATATATTTATATACTTTATCCTGGCATTCTTCTAAAGTGTAGATCTGTTATGTATAAAAAATTTAGGACAATTTTGGGGTGTCACTTGAAGAAGAATGGAGGCCTATGACTTAAGTCTACGTGTCATAGCTGATCTAGTTAGTTCGTGAGGCATGGGAATGGTTTCATAACTTCCTCACGAACACTCCTATGACGGTTACGCAAAAGAATTTGATCGTACTTTCGTCTTACCGAATACCAGACGGACGAAACTCTAGCTAACCGATCGGAGACTTGCCCCTGGGTCTGTTCTTCACCCACCCTGCCTATTGGTCTTCCTTCGGCCCATGGAAAAGTTTGTAGGCAACCCCGAAGTTGGGTCCAAAGACCCCTCTAATCTACCTTCCTCTCATAATAAAAATCAGTTTTATTTTAATTCATTTTTTTTCTTTCCCTTTACCATAATATTTATTTAAATAGTATGTTTGACATATATCGTTAACGTTAATTTGCTATTTGCTTTTCTTTTAATTTAATGACAAAAATAATAGTAATGTATAAAAAAAATGAAATGAACTATAATACGGGTATTAGTATCTTACAAATTACTGATCTTTAAAATTATTAATAATACCTAAGTTTTTCTGTATACGGCCACTATTTACGTGTTCAAATTATGCTTATTTAGGATCCACTTAGAAATCAAAAAGCCTCAAACAATACGGCACGTAATAGAAAGGACAGATCAAACTCAATAAGCATATACTTAGCAACACAACTCATCAAACATATACCTTCTTCGATTATATGGCGTTATTTCCAGAAAATAAATTTGTAAATAAATCCCAAAGGATGCAAAATTAATAAGGAAATGACTCTACCCAAAATGTTTGCCACACACGAGAACAAAAAAGAAACATTAAAAAATGTTTAGTGAATTTTAAAATTGTTTTCTGAATTTTAAATTTGTTTAATGCATCTAAAAATATTTGTTGAATTAAAAAAAGAAAAGAAAATATTTGTATTTTATAATTGAGTTTGCATTAAGGCTTTGCAACGAAATGCATATGAGAAAATTTTCCACAATTTGTCACTACTTTTATTTTGTCTTTTCCCTGTCAAATTAATTTCGCATCTTTTTTGTTTTATTTGTATCCATAGGGAAATTTTCAGTCCTTTGGCTAAAGTACAAAATGTTCAAATAAACTCTTTTCTTTTGTTCCAGACTTTATTTTTATATAACTTTAAATTAAATAATTTCGAGATTATCTGCATCAAATTTTCGAAAATTTTGCCTTTCCTTTTCCATTGTCCACCAAATAATGCCAAGCAAACCGATAATATAGAAATATAATGACCTTCATGTTTTTTTTGTTTTCCAAGTTAAAAGTTTTCTTTTCGATAGATGGTTCTTTAGGTGGGGATCCTGAAAATAAAAAACTTAATCTTTCAGTTAATATAAGCATAACAGGGAACCAAAATTTTCCTTTAAATAAATTCGTCTCCGTCTTCGCGTCTTTTTAGAATCTTTCTACAAATAATGACGACTAACGCCTGAGAAAAACTTGTAACGTACTTACCATATTCTCATTCGCGTGTGCGATCGTTTTTATGTACTGTATGTGAACGTTTGTGAGAAGTTCGCGAATTAAAAAACGCAATTTAATAGCATCAACAAGGCGAACTCCGTCAACTCTGAATAAATCCTCAAAACGAACAAATCAGAGATATTTCAAGCTTTCGTGTACATGTACGCTTTTGATGATGATAACGGGTCCACTGTCTTCATATTTTTTGCTAATATTTTAATTAATTATTTTTGTTACTGTTCAGTATACATATATATTTCTGCCACCCTAATGTCTATTAAGTTAAACACGTTTTATTCTTAACCTCTTACACGAGTGCAAGACCATGAATACCGTTTTAGTATGCTTACGATGACAAGCAAATGATAAAATTTACATATTCCTACCTGAGGTGTCGTTTGTATATGACAGATTCGCATCTAGCTCGAAGGATATTTTGTATATAAACAGATTTAAATGAAAAGCTTCCGTAGTAACCAAAATCACATTACAATAATCTCATAAGTGTTTTCCTCTTATACCCTTCAAGAAATTTAATGTGCGTATCAAATTGCTATATTGTACATTTCACATACATAACATACAATTTTGTCAATTTGTCCTTAAAATGCTATTACGGTCCTGAGACCATAATTAAAGTGAATGTTACATATTTATGTGCAATAAATTGACACAAAATACAAAATGTAAGCCTTGGCAGTTACACATACATATAATGCAAAGTAGAGCGCATATTTTTCTATATTTCTCTCTCAGACTTAGTATGTGCTGATCATAGCTTTAACCACACTTAAGTCTTTCCTAAGTTGTAAAGCTATATTTTTGAAAAGATTCTTTCTTATTTCATAGTATTATTTCATTATATTGAAGTTTTCCAACGGCTTTCATGTTAATGTTATTAGCCCTTTGGATGTAATTTTTGTACCCCTTCATATAAAATTATATCTTTCATACTGCAAATACGCACCAAAAGTAAAAAATTTCGAAGGCTTTCAACATTTGCTCTTTTACAACAATAGGATACGTTGTGTTCACACTTTTTACACGCATAACATTTAAAATTTACTTTTGACTTTTCAAAAGGTTTATTGTTTTGTCTTATAAGAGGAAGCATTTTCATTTTAAATTTACGATTGCTCTCAGAAGATTTGAGACTGCCCAATCATCTGATGCAATTAAATCAGCACCATTTAGCTACTGTACTGTAGATACTAACGTTATTGATCAAGATTCCTCCAAAATACCACATTTTTTACCCAAATGTAAATCTTGAAATAGGTTTTAAAATCTCCATGTCTGCTTTGGCAAAACGTGTCCATAACAACCTTTATAGGAAGCTTCTACGAGCCTACATCTCATTTGGCTTTCTTTGGCTGCATTAATACACGTACCATGAACCGAAGGCCATAGTGATTCGAACCAAAATTGTGTTTTGCTGTTATTTTGGAGTACCCGTCTTTTTAAGCACTTATAGTAGCAGTCATTGGGGATTGAGAATTTTTTCACTTTGTCAAAATGTCTGCAACATCCAACAGGCTTAGACGCTCTATAGAGCAGTTGTATTCATGATGCGAATCAAAATTGAAACTAACCTTTCGATCAGTGTTGATGTGTGCGAAATTAGTATATCAACTTGAAAAACAGCGAAAACGTTGATTTTAGAGAAAAGTTGATATGGAAAATGAGCCAAATCAGTGAAAGGACATGCCTATGGTACAATATAAAGTTAAAACACCTTTGCTTTAAAGGGAAAAAGTTCGTTTGATTTTCTTTAACCGGCAGAAGGATAAAAGTTTGTAGATACATTCAATAGGTAATTCTACAGTACATACTACAGTGCATAAAAATATTAAAAATTGTACTCGGGCACGCAATATTATAAAAATCGCGATCTCATTATTCTGTCAAAATGTTTACAACACCAAAGGAAACTTTGAGATATTCTATAAATTTGGTATTTCTTTTTTTTTTTTTTGGTTTTATTTTTAATAACCTATACCACTTGTAGTACAATGGTATATTGAGTTTGTGCGAATGTTTACAACATCCAAAAGAATGCAAGGTAGACTGACATCTCATTATACCGATCGATTCAGAATCAGTTTAAGAATCTTAGCTTGCCTGATGTGTCCTTGTCTGTCCATCTTGTATTGTTGTGCTCAACCTCCGACACAATATATAAGATTATTTCATATAAAGTCGGCGCGCGATATTGAAAATAATTTAAATAGGCTTTCTTTTTCAAGTCCTTCGGCAAGGATGGCATAACGGGTCCTTTTTTTAATTTTTTTTCATATAAAGATGGTAATCATAATAGATTCGATGACCGTGAAACATAATTCACTTGTGTATTTTATCTATTTATTTACATGTTTATTTATTTATTTTCTATAAATATAAACTCATATGCCCCTATAAACTGTAAAAAGATACGACTACTCTAAAATAAATATTGAAATATTTGAAAATTATAGAAAATTTGTATTGTATTATAATGATGATTTGAAGATGGATTATAACCCAAGCATATTTATCAGCGTTTCCAAGTGAGAATTAGTTAGCTAATTTGTTTGTATCCGTAGAGTGCACGTAAGTTGCATCATGGTCAGTCTGTTTTATTCGTGCTTCAAACAAATATTTTTTATTATTTCAAAGAAGGATAGTGTGGTCTATGGTGTTTCCTCTTCCCCGTTGAGCGGAGCGATGGCAGCACGACCACAAATTGACCGCACTCGTAAGATCGAGTCAATTGAAGTCAACACACCCACCTTCAGGTATTCCATCAACGGACCTAAAACACCAGATTCGAGAAACCGCGCCATCCCGAGTATTCCGTGAGGCGCTACGTGTGTTTATGTAATCGGTCTACCACGGTCCACTTTGGAAGCAATTAGTTCCGTCGAAAAGTTAGGTATCTGGTTGGGTGGGCCACTTTCAATCCAACATATGGGGAAAGAAAACTCAATCAATCCTTAGCGGTACATTGTAACTGAACCTGCAGGGGAACCACGAGGTGTGGGCAACTTGCCCACTGAGGAGAAAGATGCTCTTCTCGATTCGCAGCTGTAGTCATTCCAGTGGCACATAAGGAACCGAAAGAAGCTGTTAAGAAGAAGTCTGACGGGACACAACAAAGCCTTACATATAAAATATCCGAAAGTACTTTAGGAAGAAATCACGTCAATTAAAACAATCTCGACGGTGCCCAAAGTTTTGCAGAAGCCTACAATGGGGCCTGCCCCAAAGGAAGCATCCTCGGATAGCAAACAATTGCAGGAATTAGGACGTACCCCCTGGGATGACAACAGCCTTGACGGCCGCAAAGCCACATGAACCGCAAACGACTTAGGATAAACTTACTTAGACTTAGGAAGTCGAACTAACTGCTCAGCAGGCCGTACTTCGCGACAATCACAGGCACAAGAAGATTATGGGACGCGCCTCCAAGGTCGCCCTAAGTGCAACCCAATCATGCTAAATCTGCTTCTTCGCGCTTCGCGTTAACAAACGAGAATGTGTTCAAAGCCTACATAATAAAAATATTAAGTCTGTTCGCAATGCCCTACACGGACGGACAAGGGTTTACTTGCTGATAGGTAACAACATAACTTTCTTCCCGCTTCCTAATATTGCTCCCACTCAGTACTGTTAGTCCCGGCGACTGCATTAGGCATTCGGCTTTGATGTCAACAAACGGCGTTTCAAAACCATATTACAAAGGAAATGCTGGAGTTGCCTAGTCTAGAGGTATCCTCGATCAGAAAACTGTTCAACGGGACAGAGAAGTCTTAGGCTACTTTTAAAAAATCCCTCATAAAGTATAATTCTAAAGAAAGCAGTCATAGCCCAATCAAAAAATCATACCAAAGGAGTAAGCACTGTAAAAATGTTAAGCGAAAATTGTACTAACAAAAGTAAGAAGGATGCAATGCGTATGTTCACTGTAATTGGAACAAGGTAAAAGTGATCTTTTTACCAAAAACTAGCACCCCCAAGGGTCATTCAAACGTACTAGCCTTATTTTTTTTCTACTCAAATCATTGAAGAGAACGTTAGACAATTTTACAAGGGAATCCTGTTTAAAAGTCACTTGAAGAGGAACGGGGTCTCCCAATGCAAATCATAGGCAGAAAGAGACCATAGGTAGAATGGGGTACAGAAGAGCTCAGGACTTATAATATGTCCGTTCGGCAAGTGGTTTCGTCTGTCCTTTTATTTCTATAAGGGTAAGGCACACGTACTTCTTTTAAATGTAGCTGTCTGTGGAGTATTCGTGGGACAAAAAATGTAAGCCCCCCCCCCCCCCATTCCTCCCAAACTATGTAGCTCCTCTTCAAGGAAAAATTAAAAGTAGCTCTAAAATAATAAACTCCGTTGTTGGATATTTAGATAGACAGTGAGGATTTCCAGATATAACCACCACACGTCTTCTTAAAAGACGTTAAATTCACCCACACAAATGAGTTGAAATATCTAGGCCCAAAATTTGAAAAAGCCTAACTTAGAAAACTCTCATAAAACAGCTGACCGAAAAAGCGCAAAGACTATTCGGTGGAACGTGTCCTAAAATTATATCTGCCAAACAGTGCCATTGTTATTAATTACGTAGGCACGACGTAGCGCGATCTAGAAGATCTGTTGTACACCCACATGCCTCTAACCCATCAATTTTAGGATTTTTATAAATCCGCCCCCCTCTTTGGATCGGAGCACCATACCGTGTGCGGCGTAGTAACTGCTCGCCATAGACTTGGTGTCTGATTCTGCAGATGGCCTCACATTCACACAGAATATGATGCGACGGTTCACTCGTTTCCTGGCAGAATCTGCACAAACGGGTATCAAATATACCTATGTTTTTAATTAATATTTATATACTGCCATATATTATATATACAATATACTGCCATAATCCACCAATGCTAAGCTGTGCAGTGTTGGACTGTTGCCCTAAGATTCAGAAAAAAAGAGCGGCGTCGATGCTAGGCAAAATTCATCACGTCGCATACGTTGGCATGATTGGGGCTATGAGCACTTTCTCATCGAATCCTTCAGAAGTGTTGTTGGGCATAACTCGTCTTTTTACGACTACAGAAACGGAGGGTTGTCTCAGTGCACTTGGATTGCCAAACATTGACACATTAAAGCCAGGTAGTATCAAAGACAATCTGGAAGCTCTGAAGACCTTTATAGACGAACCCGCTCTTAAAGTATACAACCACCGATGTTATCTTGCCGACACAAAGCGGCCACACCGGGCAAACGTGGACGGGACGGTCAAATTGCGGAATCTGGATGGGCATCCGCAAGGGTATTACAAGGCTTAAGAAGACAATGCAGGAGGGATCTAATCTGCATTCACTACGAAGATCCAGCTGCTGTAAAAGTCTTGAAAAGACAAACAACCTCAAAATTTGATTTGGTGTGTTCTCAAACTCTGAATGAGCTAAGGATGCATACTGCGGTGCGCCTATTACGGGTGCAGGTGTCAAAGGCAACGAAACAGCTGACGGTTCACCCAACAGAGCAGCCAGAAGGACTATGATAAGTCCGGGATCTATCTGTGGCGTACCAAGAATTCGTATGACTAGGCTGTAATGACAATGAGCACAGAAAAAATTAGTAAGTCATTGGCAGCAGAGTGCACACAACGGAAAGCAAAATAGGTTTTTAAATCTTCCGGTATACACGCAAGCTATTGGAACGAAGGGCCGAAATAGACCTTGTAAGTGCCTTCTACGCGGGTCAATTCAAATTTCAATAAAGTACTAGCTAAAAAATTTAGGTGTATCGTATAACGATTCATGAAGATTTTACAAATGGGCGACGCAACAGCGCAACACATCGTGTACGAAGGCGCGGCCATCAATCACGATTACAATTACAAATTATTTCAAGAAAAGGAAAGCGCAAGACAAAAATAAGTTTTACTGCATACTATTCGGTATGAGGGCGCAGTGGAAGAGGCAGTAAGAAAAACTTGACCTTACCTACTGTTATGTAAGATTCAATTGTTACAAAGCGAGGAGTTTTGACTTATTGTTGAGCACTGATTGTGTATGATAAATTTAATAAATTTTCACTTTTCGGATGATTTAGAATTATCTACAGCGTCATCATACACTATTTTTCGATAACTTTCGCTTTTTTTTCTTTGGCTTATGTGGGCTAGGAAATATTGTATTCAAAGCGTGTGATCAGATATGTGACGCTTGATCTGTCGGCGCAACTAGCGGCTGGAGGAAGGATAAACAGCAATTCGCAGAACGATTCACAGTAAAAAGGGATTACCATGAAAACCTCACAATACAATTAAATATTGTTGTTCTTGTTTGTAAAAGGGCATTTTAAGCAAATTCAGTCGAGTCAAGAGAAATGAAGCGTAATGTTGAAACCGAGAAGGCCAGGAGAAGCGTTATATACGTAAGTTTCGGTAAATAAATTGTAAGTAGACTTCCACAAAATGTAAATGAAGTCCACGCCTTTCTAATGATCACAGTTTAGTTGTACGAACTTAATCTCGAACGATATTAAATAAACGAGTAAGATCGCAAAGAGTCGTTGTATATTGCAATGTATTAGGCAGGGTGCTTTTCAAAGTTTCCAAAATATAATCATTATCAGATGGAAAAGGCCTTATCATTAAAATAGCCTATGTCTTATTACCTACAAGTTCAGGCAATTTTTGTTTCGAGCGATCCGTGTTTATGGTGGCAACTGAAAACACATTGGTAGCATTATGTTCTTCCATTGTATAAGAACACTTCCCTGAATGTACAACGACATCCTTACTGGCAGAGCCCACCCGTTGAATAATAATGTTTCAGTGGACCCTGCTATCGTATCCGATGAACCAACGGTTACAATATATTGTAATAGCGGTCCTATAATCCTCCGAATAACATTCGTGAGAGTTTTTTTAAACCCGGCACTTCGAGATGGATGTTCATGTTGGGGTTTTCGAGCGTATTGTTGTGATGGTGTTGCAAAACTATGTTGGAAACTAAGTATACCCTACCGACGTATGTAGTTATTTGTGCTGTGTCTTGTGCTGTGTCTTGTGCTGTGTGAGTTTTTGTGGTTTGTAGTTGTGCTGTGTGAATTTTTTGTGCTTTTGTGATCAGTACTTGTGCTGTGTGAATTTTTTGTGATATTTTCATTGATTTAGTGACCTATCTTAACACTATTAATGGATTATCTATATTTATTTTTTAACCTCAAAAAGACTTGGAACATGTACAAATATTCTTGTGTGTTATAAATCACGTGTGCTAAAAAGAAAAAAATAATTAATTAATGTATGGGCGGGGGGCTATTAATACGAATTTGGTTTTATCCAGAGCGTTGTTGTGATGATTTTGCAATGTATGTTTGTGTGTGGTAGGGTGTTTACACAGAATATTGGAACCCAAGTTCTAAACTAAATATACCCTATCGTATGGGAATCTAATTGTATGTATTGCGGTAGTGTTGCAAATCAAGTTCTAAACTTAGTATACCTTAGCGCATGGGAAGTGTGTAACCTATCGCATAGGAAGTTTGTTGTTTTGCAAACCAAATTGTAAATTAACATACCTCTATTGCATAGGTAGTTTGTTATCGTCGAAGTTGATTTATACAAACTTTTTTTGTTTTTTTAGCTAAAAAACTGAACATGTTTGTGTGTTGTATATGTTCGTATTTATATCAACATTTTGTGGTTTTTTAGTTATAAAGAACACTTTGGCTTTTTTCTTCCAGTTGGTTACGTTGTGTAAGTGTATATTAATATTGTTATTGTTTTCGTGTGGTTAATCATTTTTTTATTCCAGAGTATTATATGTAATATTTTTTTTTTAATTTATTATTTGTTTTTGCTATTATTATTGTTACAGTACAGTTCAATCGATTCATAAACATGTTTAATTTCTTTAATCAATTTGTGAACTATTAAGAAATCCCTTAGTATACCCTACAGCATAGAAAGTTTACGGGGTTTTGCAGAAATCATTTGCAAAACATTGTACAATTATTATGCTTTTCTTGCGGTTAATTATTTTTTTATTCGAGATTACTATACATTTAAAATTTTTTTTTTTAATTGTAGAATATAATTCTCAGTCCTTTTAAGTTTATTTGAATACTTAATATTCAATAAAAAAGTTTACTTTCGTTACCAGCACAAAAATAATCGTTTAGTTATATATTTTGCGCTTGTCAATTGCGCTTCTGTCACGTCTACTATTCCAACATGTTTCGTTCGTATTTGGATTGTCTCCACTCCGCGAGACTTTTTGTTTAGACATCTCAACAGCTGTCGCTTATAAATCAATTTATTATTCCAATATTCAAAAAAGTTTACGTTTTTTAATTTAATAATTTATATAAGAAAAGTAAGACAAGCTTTTTTTCCTTTTTTTAGGAAAACTGAAAAAACAGAAAAAGACAAGTTTTTCATTTTTTGAAAAATTATATTTATTTATTTTTTAAATACAACAACTGAAACATAAAAATGCCAGTTTTTTTTTCCTTTCTTTAGCTAGAAAAACCGAAAACCATAAAAATACAAGTTTTTCCTTTTTTTGAAATATTATATTTATTTTTTTATCTAAAAAACTGAAAAACTTAAAAAGACCGCTTTTTAATTTAATGATTTATATAAGAAAAGTAAGACAAGCTTTTCTTCAACGTTATTTGTTAAATCACCTATCATATTATTCAATTGTGTATCACATATTTCTTCTTCTTGTAATTGTTCCATTCCGACCCATTTGAAAATACATTCTTCAATTTTGTCGAATGACTGTAGAAAGTGTTTATTTGAAACAAATTGTACTATTGTATTAATACCTATGCATGGGCACATTATAAAATAAAAAATAATGATAATTAAAAAAATAAGAAGATAGTTTTTTTGTAAGGGTGTGAAGATAAATTCGAATTTAACTAGCAAAGACACCTACCAATATTAAATAATTCCAACTAAAATTCAGTTGCATTTTAAAATTTGGTATGTTATTGTAAGATGCATATGGGAGAACACCCAAGTTTGAGACTCTAGTGCGGCCAAACTAGAAAATGTCAGCCATATTCACCTATATCCCGCGAATCTATACGAAAGCACCTATCGAATAAACAAAAAAAAATTACACTTTTCTGATTTGACATATATACCTGTCGTTCGTTTTGTCGTCATACACATTTATACGCGCACCTAGCGCATATGAACAGATTCTTAATCCCATTACTTTCCAAATGTTTGACACAATGTGATGTCAAATCAAGCAACAACTAACATAATTATTGGTCATACAAATAATGACCAATAAAATTTCAGATTTAACCATGATATTGTACCCAAAATAATCATAACATAAATACAGTAAACAAATAAGTAAATATAAAATAAAGTGCTTTTGTCTTTAACTAAAGAAAAAAAAATAAAAAAAATTTATGCTACCATACAAATTTTAAAATCCAACTGGATTTTCCTTGGAATTTTTTAATATTGGTAGGTGTCTTTGCTAGTTAAATTCGAATTTATCTTCACACCCTTATTATACAACGAGTTGTTTGTAGTCCTATCCTTCACCATTAACAGTGAATATTTGAATGGAGGTTGAATTATGAAATTTTTGATTTGTGTCATAGTCGGAGATGCAAACTTCTTTTGGAATAAATTTGTTTGCACTATAGAAACCTTGCAAGAGAGAGAGAGAAAAGAGAGATTTTTTTCTTACATTAATTATTTTTTAAAAAAAGTACAATGCTTACATTCGATTATATTATATACTATATTATAATATAATTCCATAATTTTATTTGCTTCTTTCTCTCCTTCTATTTTTTTCTCTTATAGTATGTGCAGCTACATGTATCTGGTCCACATACAGCATTCTCGTCTGACTAAACGCAGTCCTCATAATCTTCACCATATTTACTTTGAGTTATCCTGAGATTGTTTAAATCTTCCAGATGTGATTGAATACTGATGAGTTTCTTTCTATCTTCATCGGAACAATATTGGAGAATGTTCTTAAAAACCTGTGTATTTTTTTTATCATCATATTTTTTCCTGTGGCGTGATGCGTCTTACTGTATACTCATATGGAATGTTTGTAAATAATCGTTGATATCAATAGTTCTAACATATATATCATTATCGGGTCGACCGATGAGTGGACTAGCTTCACATTGATTTTCTCTTTCACTAAAGTTTGAATTTTCGCTTTGATTTCCACCACCATCATCACCACCAAAATTTGAAGGTGAATCATTAAATTCAAAGCAATAGATATTAAGTTTGCGATATACGTAATTACTATAATAGCTACATTTGACTCTAATTTTACAATTTTCATATGCTAAATTGAAATGGCGATGGAATCCTAATGCACTTTCAATAATAACTCGAATATTAGTTTCTTTTTCTATTAAATCCTTTTTAAAAGCTTCAATTACATCATTTATTGTAAATAGTTTATAAGCGTCACGTCTTGCTGGTCTATTATTATTATTTGTAAGGTTGTTATTCGTGGGGATATTGTTGTTGCTGAAATTTTATCTTCCGATAATTGGGTTAGCAACTGAAGTGATAAATGTATCATTGTACGCGTTGTATCGTTTGAAAGTTTTATTCGAAAATTTAAATATTTATTTGTATCACCATTGAATTTAGCAACTTTAATGTGTCGATTAAAATGGGAAAGGGCGTAATGGGGTTGTGCATTATGAATGTTGATGAAAATTAAAATCGCGTATAGCGTTGAACCCTTGATTTTCATATTGATTATTCTTTTTTGAAGTTTTCTTCTAAACTAAACATTTTCATCCTTACGTAATATTCATTTTATACATTTGTGTATAATCTTTTAGATCAAGTATTCGAATGTTCTGTAGCCGTCGCGATAAGTCTGGCGTGCGAACCTTCCCAATTTCGCCATTACTTAATATTCTCTCTTGTTCAAATTCGCGATATTCGAAGCAATTTATTTTTAGTTGTCTTATTTCGTACATACTTTTATAAGTACAACGAATAGGTACATTAACATTTTCATATTTGAAATTAAAATGTCTATAAAATGGTTTCTCAGCTTCGAGTATACCACCTATATCCATTTGGGAATTGATTAACGATCTACAAAATGCCTCTATATATATGAAAAATATTTCAATGGTGTTTGTTCTGTTGTTTTTTCTTGTTCTTGTTGCGTTGTTGGTGTTTCAATAGGTGGTGAAACAGTTGTACTAGTTGTTAACGTTGTAGCATCACCCTACGAATTACAATAGAGCACAATGGTTATTACGAATATTCAAAATAACAATATATGCAGTGTAAAAGTTATTACAATAAGGCCACCAAACCAGATTTACTTACTTAAATTTATGAAGGTTTCAATTCCTTATAAGGTCAAAATTTCACTTAAACGTTATTTTAACGATACTACAATCCAATACATAAGGAAGCTAACTACAATAAATTGAACAAAAAAGGTTGAGATACAATAAGAGCAATAAACAAGATGTTGGAGAAAGTTTAGATTTCATTGTACCTGTTTACGAACGTTTAAAGATCATAGGAAGCCTCAACACCATTATAGGTTGTAAGATGTACTCTGGGCAAATCCTTATTGAAGATCTCGAATTTGATAATCGTACCATTCTTTTTCATCTTTCTGCATAAAGAGTTCAACTTTATGCAAAATGACGGTAGAAGTTCATTGATATAGGCTCGAAAACTTATCTCGCCACTAATAATGTCCTAAAGAATCATCATACGTGTGGGGAGAAAGTTTTTCCATAACGCGTCTCTCACAGCCACATTATTCATTTTCACTGAGATTCATTCTTCCTGTTTAGGTAAGTGCAATAGTTAATGTCCGTATTCGAGATGTTTATATTAAATCAATCTGCTGTTTTAATCACGTACACCGGGAGATTCATTTGATCCGGCATGCCTGAAATGATAATGTCATTATGATTAGAAAACCAAAAAAGTCGGTTCTTCACTATTTCCAAAGATTAGTTTCGTCGCCCATCACTTTCATGCCCGCTTCTAAGTCATTAATGCGTAAGTTAAGCTTCCTCTTCTCATCGAACGTATCACAGAACTCTTGAACGCTTATGTTGAAGTTTCGTGTGATAAGGAAATTTTTCAAGAGAAAAAAGCATTTGTTAAAGATTCGAGAAGCAAAGATACAATACTCTTTTCAGAAAAAGAATGCAATTTACATTATTATATAAAGAAACTGAAAATACACCCATCGCAGCTTCCAAGATTAGCATCAAATCTTTGGCCAATTAAATGAGAAAGACATAAAAGCTGCAGGAACGCAAAATACTCTATAACAAAGTGAAAATTACACGCAAATTGTATAATGATAGGGGTCATTTACTCTATGCAAACAGAAAGCACAAATTATTGAGTGCAGCCCACGGCAACATCTGCTATCCTATACGCACCTAATCCCACGCGGAATCTATGTATATTGCCACATCTATATATGACAAAAGCAGATAGTGCGAAATACAAATTCTGAAAGGCAAAAATGAAGTAATCAGCAAATACGAAGACCGCAAGAACATGGCCATCAGCAGGATAGGCTCTAGGATGAAATGTTTCAGAAACGACCACATAAATATATAAATTAAGAAATGAAATAATTATTAAAGAAAGAATGCATAAAGCATGAACTGTCTATCGAATACACTCTTCAACAAAATTGAATTGCCGAAAGAAAAAATCAGACGCGCCTAGTCATGGCCAAATGTATCATGATAACATCGGATTTTCCTCTCCATTCCATCTTCGAAATCGTCAATAATTTAAACCATAAGGAGTCGTTGTCCATCACAACTGTTCGAAGGTAAAACCCCATATGAAATATTGAGAAAACAAAAATCGAGTATTAGTTACATATACAAATTTGTATGAATCGTATATATGAAGGACAAATAGAAAGGCGGAGAAAAATTTTAACCGAAATTTTACAAACGTGTTTTCGAAGGATATTCCGTAACAATTAAGCGCTTCCGTTAATGGAACTCCGAGCGTAGGAAACACACACATAGAATTATAATTAAATAACCGGGAATTCAAGTCGAGGCCCGAAGAATACACTTCAACAGGAAATTCAACAAATGACGTCAATCAAATAAAAATGAAGAGAGATATAGGTCGATCGAGTAAACTCTTAACAGGTAAAAAGCGAAGACCACGTAAAGTGTACAATGAACGAGAAGATACTATTACAAGTGACGATGAATGTCATTCAGTTAAATTAACTGAGTAAGAAGACCTAAGAACTAGTAAAAAAGCTGGGACGTATGACTGGAGGAAAGCAATGTTGAGTAAATATGAAACACTTATGGCGAATAACACATAGGTTAAAGTACATCGACTACATAATAGAAAACGTACGTAATCGAACTAGACCTTGAAAACGATATATAACGCAGATGGAGCCATCAAACGCAAAAGGGCACTTTTTGTAGCGAAACAGCGGCTGGAAGCGATTTCTTCGAAACGTTTTCACCTGCAGGCACGTATTTAAACAGTGAAAATAATGAGGAAACTTGTATGGAAATGCCATTTTATATGGAACGAATATTAAGCGTACCTGAAACTGCAAATTATAATAAAAAAGTGCATCTCTTAAAGACAGCCATACACGGCCAGAAATAATGCGGAAGGCTATGTTACGAAAAACTAGAGGAGAAGTTAAGAAAAATAAACATGACGCCTTTCAAATGTGTCTCTGTATATATAAATGTGGCAAAGGTATAATTATTAGAGTTCGCTAAATAAACCGGAGTGAAAACGGAGGCATTCAGATCCACTAAAGGATTTTGAGTAACGTAGCATTAGTATGTGACATTCGAAGTACATATTCGAAATTCTGAAAAAATTCAGTGTTTCGTGATAAGTTGAAAATGTTCGTCGCGTTTTTGCTTATTTCTGTTGTATTTTGTAATGTTAAATCAGTATTCTACTATATTATTTTTGTTTAAGTTCCGAAACAAAGGTGTGAGAATCCCTACTATAGCAAACCCATTTTATTAATAATAATAAAAAAAATTTTAATAATAAAAAAAATCAGAAGCCTTCGAAATAAACTTAAAGAAAGATAATAAGGAAAAACGAGAATCTTAAAAATGTAAAGTTCAATAAAGATAAAATCTAGTGAAAAGAAAATGACCATTGCACCAAAGCTGGGCACATGAAATTATCTCATCAAAAAAACGAAATGGAACCGAAAAAATTTATTAGATTCTAACAGTAGCAATAAAACAAACGACGAAGTCAGTATTAATAGTCAAAAAAACCAACCCCTTTAATATATGTTACACAATGTAATAATGTCGTCAATGCAATTATAGTTGCAAAGTATGTTATACAAAAACAACAACAATACAGCAAGCACAAAAACAATTATTACTGTAATAGTACAAAACGCAATTGCAAAAAATCAAAAACAAACCACACCAAAGCAACGCTAGCAAAAGCAATAATAGCGAAACCATTTAAAAACAGCAGTAACACAGCAGCATCACCAGAAACTATACAACAACAGTAATAACAAGATAACAAACAGCGCCAACAGAGATAATAACAACCATCAACGGTAACAAAAATAAAACCAACAACAACAGCTACAAAAAGGAAAACAACGACAATAAAGTTAAACCGATGTAAACAGCCACTTAGGGTTTTTAGGTCCTACAGCAACAACATTGAACCGAGAATCCTCAATTTATCTTGCTATGGATAAAATTCAATATCCGGAAACACGTCGCATCTCCGTACAACACACATTCCAAGCATTGTTGGGTTGCAACAAAATACGGTACACCTTTTCCTCTCTTCGCATTCATATAAGTACAAATTTAACATCCATGCACCTCACGGTAACTCAGACCACTGCACCATTTCTGCATCTTTTTCGTATGCAATCATCGCCACATTTCTTCAGCCCTGGAACTTGATATTTTTCTAATTTATTTATTTCTAACTTATTTATTTATTTATTCTACTTATACACGAACTCAACTAAAAATAAATGACACTCGAGTCAAATGACTCTTAAAGTAAATCTTAAATTAATTATTAAAACCTAGTATAAGCACATTAAAACAAATAAGAAGAAAAAAAGGAAAAAAAAAAAAAAAACATCTACACAATTAGCGCAGAGCCACACCCACAACCGGTACTGGACCAAATTGCAAATGAACCCCTAAGCCATCGCAAAAATGCATAAGCTTGGCAACCGATAATAGTTAACAACAATTCATTTTCGAGTCATTATGACTTTTTACGGTTCAAAGCTAGTTCAGGTATGACATGTGTAAATCACGTGTATTAAGCAACGTTGCTTTAATGGACTTTAAAAAGTCCGGTAATGAGAATAGGTGATAGACATCATTTAAGTTCTTGTAAACAACTCTGAGCGGGTTAACCAGCTCATAATTATATTTACAATGACTTAGCTTAACCAAGGTAGAGTGCCTAGAGAAGCAGTTAGGGACATTAAAACTCATTTCACCAAGTAATGATGGCGAGTCAATAGCACCATTTATTACTTTGATTACGAAGCAAACGCCAAGAACAAATCTACATTTGTCAAGATATGGTAAGGATAACAGAAACAATCGTAAGGGGTCTCTGCCCCCAAGGTAGTCCCAAACCAAACTCCTATGGGCAAACAGCAAGAACTGCTTTTGAATAGATTCAATTGAATCTACATAGCACCTATATGAAGGAGACCACACAACACCCATAACCACATACTCAAGTATAGGTCTAACCAAACACATGTACAGCCTTTTCCGGTTGAGAAATCAAGCCTCATATGTGAAAGATGATATTTTAGCAATACAATATTGATTTTATGAAAATCATAATATTTCCTTGAAGAGGTTGGAGTTGGAACATTAAGGCAGTTCAACGAACCATCATACTTATGATGCAAAGAAATGCACACTGCCGGATGATAAACATCCTCAGCTAAATTAAAAGGTGGACAACGATTTACACTAATCTCAGGAAAATTGGCAAAGCAGAGATCAAGCAGTCTACCATTACAATTAGGGATACGGTTATGTTGAATTAAATTATGATCAACTAATTAATTAAAGAACGCAACCTCTCTATCCGATGCTGAAGTAGAAATCAAACAGCCACAATTATCACTGTTACACCAAGTGACTTGAGGCAAGTTGAAGCCTCGAAACGCAACGACCAAATCGGTGGGTCCAGACTGTTTGGCCACTTCACAAGTGAGGGCAGCCTGTTTCTTATATATGGAGATATCAAAACTTGAGGAATGTAGGAGCAGGTTATAAATAGCTGTTTATTAGGCATTTTCGCTCGAATGGCGATAAATTCAACGTCAGGAGAAGTGGGAAATTCTACTAAATTGGACGGGACTGACGCAGATATGGTGATTAATACACCGCCACCAATGCGATTCAATCGATCATTTCTGAAAACCTGGAAAGAATTATGGAAAAATTCCGACGAATGTAGATCAAGTTTTAACCAAGTTTCAGTGAAGGCCAAACAAAACAACTCCGTGCTTACTGAATTTACGAAAGTTGAACGAATTTTTGAATTTAGGCCCCTAACATTTTGATAAATGAGAGATAATAAGCCTGAAGAAGCATTTAGTTTTTTGAAGGCGACAAGACTATTGTTTTGGTATTACGGGGACGATCTCGAGGGCTAAATTCCTTAATTAAGGATCCTACTGGCCACAGTGGTTTATTTAAGAACATATCGCCGTTTTCAGTCGGAACTAGTATTTTAAAAGATTGAGAAGGAGCCATTTTCAAAATGCTAACGCGCTTTAAGTTGACTGATGGGATTTTCGCCGCCAGATAGCTTTTTATGTTAATCACCGATGTTTCAGGTGCCAGTCTTGACACAAATATTGCTTTCCTGGCAGGAACTAGGGTCAAGCAAATATCATTACTATTAGGAACAGTAAGGTATACGGCTGAGGCGTTATGAGATGGGGAGAATATTGAGGGGGTTACCACACTTGCACGAGCAGCTTGAGCGGCCTGCCCAGTTTGGTAACCAGCGTCCACACTCGAAGAACCAGAGGAGAAGATGATTTATTTTGCTTTTTATTATTTTTAGGCGATGACGCCTAATTAGAGTGGGTCACAGCATGGGGAGGGGGTACCCTTGCCACTTCAGCATAGCTTAAACCAGTAGGACTAGCCGGTTTGTCAGTAACTATTTTGTTACGGACCGAGTCAGCAATATCGGAAACGCTGACGTTAGTTGTAGAGTTAAAGGGAGCGGTAGCTTGTACCAACAAATCAGATTTACAAAGAACCAGGGCAGAGGTACCACACGCTACGCTACGAGTTGCAATTTTGCTAGCTTGGGAAGAAAATGATTGCTCAATAAAGCGACACTGATCACACCTGGACTTAATTAGCTCAAATTTTTCCCACAAGGAGCCGAGATTTTTACTCAATTCAGAAAAAGCATTTTTCGTCTCTGTGAACAATTTGTAGAAGTCTATGTCCCGCTTCCTACAGTCAGGACACGACCATCGTAAGCCTTTGGAGGGGTTTACGACTTCGTCATCAGCACGGCCGATAATACCGGCCAAAGCGATCGCAAAGCCAACACGAAACGAATCTTTTAGATTCCGGGCCAGGATTATGAGGAGAAAAAGAAAGAGCAAAATCAAGAGGATCACAACACTAAATTTATCTAAAAATTTAAGAAAATTTTTCCGTTACGTTGACACTGTAACAAGAGAGCAAAAGAGCAAGAGAAATCAAAACCAATCTGCAAACAACAATAAAAAAAAAGAGAGAAAAAAAATTGACAAATATTATTTCTTAAATAACACGAAAATTTACGTAGTACTGAAGCAACGGTAAACAAAGAGCGAGAGAAAATCTATAATAGCACCAAAAGAAAAAAACACGAAATAGACCTATTATCAAGAGCTCAGATGTTGAACGCAAGAACTAAAATGAAAATCAACAAAATTTTAATATAATTTTAATATAATTATAATTCTTACACCCTTTACACTTTTATGCCTTTACAAATAATTAGGCTTCAAACGCAATAAGAAATTGAAAGCAGTGCAATAACTCTTCACACAAGAATAAAATGATACGATCACGCCGCGATCAGTTGCCATTTCATTTTCATATACGAAAAGTCAAATTGGATGGAAGTCAACAATTTTTTGATGCATTTCAATTGGAAACTATGCCTCCTAAATAATGCCACTGGAGAGACGATACAAAACGTCATCAAACATAAAATGCGCGCACACATTCCATTCAAAAATACTTCGATGAAGCTCAAAAATAAATGCTGGTTTAATTAGGGTTGTAAAGGTTCAGTCAGGTCCAGAGGGAGTATTTAAAATTTGGCGTTTTAACCCAAACGATTAAATTTATCTGCTACGCAACCAGCAAAAAAGCATTACACGAGCAGCGGCGGCATACAAAAATTTTTGCCAAAATTAGCAAGAGCTTTTAGTCTTTGGTAAAATTGGACACCAATCTACGGCGTCGATTTCGATTCTTCTCAACTACGACAAAATAACAACCATTATTATAAAGACTAATGCTTCAAACTTGCAACATACCAATCAAATACCGCTTGAGTAACATGTTCGATGCCTGCGTTATTCTTTCAAAGGAGGGCCGTTAAAAAGTTTCTTGCTAACCTCAACACTCGCGAGGGCCAGATGAAATTTCAGCCACATTTCTAAAAAAATGCGACAAAACACTTGCCAAGGCATTACGCCATCTTTTCAGCAAACGCTACAACGCTGGCGTTTTTTCAACTTGGTGGAAGGTTGCTAATGTCCAGCCCATACACAAGAGGGGTGAATCCCACAAATCCTGCAAGTCATCGCCTAATTGCAGTCTGTTATAGATAAAACTATGAAGATCAAGGTCAATTACCATGTAACGGTATCTCTAAAAACTAACGATCTAATTAGCGAAAGGGAACATGCCTTTCGGAAAAATCGTTCTAGTGCCGACCTAATGTCGTAGCTCATTGAAAAGTGGAACCAAGCTTTTCGCCATTTTGTCGAAAATAATGTTGTTGCCTTAGATATCTCCAAGGCATTCGGCAGAGGATGGCATGATGCTCTTGTCTCCAGTAAGTAGAGGCAAAATAAGTCCCCACATATTGAAACGAATGCAAGACATCTGGGTCGTATTAGTCAAATGCGAAAACTGCTCGACGGCCTCGCAGATGCACAGTGGGGTGCAATATGATGGCAAATCTTACGTAGGCTATACGTTTAAATGCGGCGATGCAGTAGTCTGAGTAGGAGCTGAGAAACCAAAAAACATTAGCTTTATCACCGAGCCGAATGTACTGCCCAATCCCAATCCGTCAAGGAGGCTATATCGTTAAGAATATTTTTAAAAAAATAGTCGGTAGCAAATCACATTGTGGTATGAATACTTTGCTAATACTGTAAGTTATAAAATAAACTCCAATAAAATCACGGTTAATAAAATTTATAATTTTTGTGCTCTTGATATTTATATGATTTGATGGTGCTAATCGCGCCAATTTGTGTGGGTATTGCCGATATTCATATACAATTGTTTTTTATAACTACACCTGGCAACATCGTATGTACACACGAGAGATTTAGGACGCGACACTTAACAAAATGGAGACGAAAAAGAAAAAAAGTAAAAGAAAATAGAAACGTGAATGCCGAATTTGTGAACTGTCACTTATAATTTGTTTTATAAATTTGTTTTATGAATTAAGAAATGGGAAATAATTGCTGTACTGGCCAAGATTACTCATTACTTTTACGTCCATTCATGACCGAAGGATGAGGGGTTTACCCGCTTTGTCAAAACATTTGCTATCGACTTCAAATTTGGTAGAAATATTGGAAGTTTTTGAACACAGCATGGCATTGAAATTGGTCAAATCAGTCGAACACGCCTGCAGTGCCAAGCAAACTGAGACCATCTCTGTTTTTCAAAAAAAAAAGTCTCATTATTACTCACAAACTGCAGCAAATACATATACAAAAATTTTAATGTATATTCTATGAGCGATGCTGGATTACTAGGGAAAAGCTTTTTGTGAAAAAAATATTTCAAGGCTCTCGTGTCCCTTGAATTCATTACAAACATTCCTTATGAAAAGAATTTTCTGTTTTATCTGTTTAATCAAACTTGTTTTCATTTTGCTTTTTTACCAGTGATTTTAAAGAATATGCAGAAGTAATAACCACATTTTATATGATATACACTGCTGCTTTCTTTGATTGTTGCATACACTGCTTTTATGGTTGCTGCTGCATCTTTAAACACGAAGTGCTGGATAGTTTTTCTAAAAAATCTTTTAGACACTTATTCACATTTGCTTTTTTTACCAGTAAATTGCAGTTTTACATTTTCTTTCTACGTTTTTGCAGTTCAATTCACTTTCGTTTTATTCATCTCAAACTTAATTAATTATTAATCATTTCGTTTATTCAGCCAGTTTTCATAAGTTCAAAACGGAAGATGAACAATTTTTTCAAAGAACATTTTTAAGTATTGTATATTTTATATATTCATTACAACAGCATCTTTATGGAAACTTAAGAAATGATGTTTCTTAATGAACGTTTCTTATTTAGTGGCTTTTATTAATCTTTTTGCAGTAATTAATCGATCACTCATGAATTTGCAAACGTTGCTTGCACACTGCTGTTCGTTGCCACACACTAAATATCAAAAATTTACTTTTAAGCACTAAACACTATGCAAAATCAGTTGAACACATAGTTCACGTGCGTTGCCAGCGTAAAATCGTTTTTAGCGTTTGTTACATAGATGTACACGTAGAAGTGCAAAATTAATAGAGCTAAATATTTCTTGAAAAGTGATTTTCGGAAACAAAAAAGAAACAGATGGAAAGGCTTTTTTGAAAACAGAAGACAATTTCGCTTATTCCTGGTAAGTTCACACGTTCACCATTTGAGGGACAAAAGTATATCGACAGCGACGATTACATTATTTTGGTTATGATACAGAAGCGTTACCGTTACTGTCATCGACGTAAATACAAAAACTAAGATATCCATGGATTATTTGGAACTGCCTCCGACCATATGTGTTATAATGAGGTCGAATAAGTTAAAGTGAATCTTCCCATTAATTCTGAAGCATTTGACCTTATTCTAAATTTGACGGAGGAAATGTTAACGAAATCTGCGCGTCGACTATCGATTTAGGATATTTTTAACGCTTCTTTGTCTAAGCTTCGCATTGTAGATTCGGATAAAACGGTATGGCAAAATGTGGACTATGGAGGGGCTCTACAAGGTGGTAACGTAAAGCAAGGAGATTCTCCGCAAACAGAAGTACTCTTCATTTTCGTGATATTCAGAAAAATTACTTTTACCAAAATCCAATGTAATAATACGCAATTAACGTAAACAGTGGATCCACGAAGTTTATTTAAATCAAAAAAATGAAATGAAATCAAAATAATGAAAAAGCAATGCAATAAATAGTACATAGTATTCATTCATAATGAAAAACTTTAAGATAGTCGCTATATGTCTCTAATTCAGTATATATTTCTGGCCCATTTCATGTTTGATTTTACATGATATCTTAAGTATTCAGCATTTCTTTGATTCTTGTCTGTGCACAGTTGAGCCACTCCATTTTCAAACTCTTCACCCGTCCACAAAGTCGTGCCATTTTTCTTCCTTTGTCGTCTTCTTAGTTTTCCCTTCGAATTTTTCTTTCCACTATATCCATCAATTTATGGATTATTTCCAAATATTCATCATCTTCAGCCTTGCGTTTGGAAGAATCAAATATCTTTGAATAATTAAACGCGCCACTCTGCGGCTCATCTTTAGAAGATGCTGGCTTTCAACCAATTCCGCCATTGATTCAATGTCCAAACTTGTTGCAGTCCTATAAAAATAGATGTACATACACACAATGCTCATATATATATTGCACTTACTTATTCAATGCTATTCCTATTGTAGTCCTTAATGAAGCGATCTTTCAGTGACCTCCACCTCACGTTGCGCTTTTCAACTAAAAATATAGAAGTTGAAATCAAATATTTGCAAATTTGTTATACTATACTCAATGGACGTGTTCACTTCCTTCGATATAGCTGCCCAGACTTTTACTTTATTCCGAAAGCTTGTTAAACTGTATTGTTCGCCTATCAAATACCGTGTTGGTTCGTTGTTATCTATTTTGTTTTCTTTATTTTTTTTTTGCAAACGATTGTTTGCCAAACAAATCAGTTTTTATTTTATTTTTAATAATTTGGTTAAATATAGTTTTTCCTTCCTTGTTGTTCCTCGGTACAATGTAATGCTTTTAGTAAATGCAAATAACCATTACAAAGACTAATATACGAAGTATGCGATGTGTTTTATTTTTATGAAAACACATCACTGTTTCGCTATCCAAAAGCCACGGAGGCAGGAACTAAAAAAAATTGATCAAAATTTTGCGCTCACGCACAACGCAAATGAACTTGTATGTTCGTCTATATTTTAACACACATAATCAATTTTATTTTGACAGTTCGCGCGCCCCACGCAACCCATAACGCAATCATTGTCTTGACTTTAAGTTCATCATAAGACTTTTTGTATAACAAAAGGAAAACGTTGTCAACAAATAAAAATAAAATGATTTTAAGCGTTGTTGGCGTTTGAAACCAAAAAGTAGTTCCAATAAATGTTATATCAGAATATAATAATAACGGCAGGAAACTTATGGTAGCTGTGTTAAACACTCATTATACTTAATGCCTTTTCATATGATAATTTACAATTCGTCTTATGATAGATAAAGGATTATTAACGTTTTAATTTAGCTTAGCAAATCGAAAAAGAGAATAAATCATAATAATCAGTAGTGTTTTTACAAGCAATGTAAAAAGGGTTACAAAGTTCATAGTTAAAGCGATAGAACGGTAAGTTAATCGGGATATAGCGCCTTAACGTTTACTGCGGAGCGTCAGGTGCCACGATTTCAACTTTAGCCAATTGAACCACAAGGGCGACTCCAAGCGTCAGTCACCGCCTATAAAGATTTGGGAGATTGGTTAATTTCAGAGGGTTAATATATAAAAGAATGTTGCAGTCGGGCTTCATCTTAGTGTTCATAAGGAAAATATGAGAAATTGTTTTTGTACAGAAAAATTCGCCACAATTGAACGCATATGAGATTGGAGCATAGTTTCGAATGAAAAACTACACCCATCTTTTGAACGGTTTTGAATAGCTCAAATATGAGAAGATTAGTGCAATGAGAATCTCTTATTCCGTACATATAATAATATTATGGCCATCGACAAATATACAAGGATATTGCAAGATTTTATTTCCAAACCTTTCTTGGATTCTTTATATATTTAAATCTCCCTAATAATAAACCCGAATTATAGTGAGGTGTAATAACTTAGAGAGTAATAAATTTGAGTATTCTATTTGAGTGAGGGCGAGGGAAAATTTCACAACTTTCTATCTCCCTTTGTTACTATCAGTAAGGATTACGTATTGGGGGTGACATAATCAGGCGTAATTTTCGTTTTCGACTTAAACACAACCGGCAGCCCCGCTACCGTATTGTTTTACAGGAACATGTAGACAAAAATACATGGTTTTAGACCTAAAGTAAAGAAACCAACAGAAACATATACAACACGTTCGCGAAAAACAACAATAAGCAATTGAATATAAAAGTAACCAAGCTTGTTTATTGATTAGTGATAAAGACGATTGATTACATCCATGTAGAATATACATTAGATATATATCTCCGTATTAATTAATACATAATTTGTAAATTATCATATATTACTCTCGAATAAAGCAATTTCAAGAATATATTTGAACTTTAAAATAAATGGTCTTTATTTCTTGTTTCTTATTTCTTACAAATAATTCAAGTTATAAATCAAAACTGCAAATCCCATAATAAAAACAAATTTTACATTAGTGGAGTATTGTGCGTTGTTTGGATTTGTTTTATTTGTATGTATACATGAAAAATCATACAATTTGTCGATTCCCATAAAAATCGGCAAAGTTGGAGTCCCAACCCGAATATTGGAATAAGCCTCATCGTGTCACCCCCTTACAGCTTCTTCGTATGTTCAAGTGTGCTATGTGTAGAAAAGAAATGTGTGGCACCCCTGAAATTCACATTTTTTCTCTCATTTTTATTGACGTGGCATCACTAAAATTAAAGTCCCCTTTTTTAATTTTTTGGCTTGCATCGATTTTGTAATTATTGCGCGTAAGGCTTGTGTGTTTTTTTATTGAAATAAATTCTGTCAGAACTAAAAACTTAAAGTGGACTTTAAATAATTTTTGACCATTCTTAAAAATTTCGTCTCGCTACAATTTTGGTGACCATGAATTGATGGCTTTTTATCGCACATCTACAAAAAACCCAAATGCCGAAGGAATAGAAGCCTTCGAAAAAGTCGTTCCTTGGTTACCTTCATCGAGTAATGGGCCATCTAAAATGTTTTCGGCACAGGTGACCGCATTGGAGTAAGGCCCACTCCAATGATTAGATTTACGGATTTCTCGTAAAAAAATTTTAGAACTTGTTTCAACCAGGTGGAAGCGATTTTTGCTTTACAAAGAATTACGTCCGACAAAATCAAATGCAGACACTTTATTGTGAATATTGTGAGAAAACTTAACTGCTTTTTAAGTAGGCGGACTTTTGGAGATTAGAGCCAATTGTATTTCATAAGATTGATTCAAAACTTAGGGCATGAGCAAATTGTAATTAAAGTTACTCACTCAATGTTCGCAGAGTAAATATCAGAAAACATCAAAACTATTTCTCAATAAGCGAAGAACAAGATGTTGATAAATTAGCAGTTCGAGTTGATAAAAATTTGGATATGACAAGAAACGATGCAATTTTCAATTTTTCATTATCGAAGCAAATTGAAGTTCTTGGAGAGCTTTGAATTGAACATAGTCGATCAAAGTCTCGTTCACGAATCTACAAGCCCAACTTTTGCTTGTATCGCGACGAGCTTGATAAGAAGGTTTCAAAGTACGTCCTACCATGTAAGTACCGAAAAAAAAACTAACTTAGACATTAGCCTGCTTGATCAGTGATGTTGTGCATAAAAATTGTGTCAGTTCTTTTGGTTTTGAAAAAACTTCCCGCAACACTTTCCTCATTGATAGGGGTGCTGACGTATTGGTAATTCCGAAGAGTTTGTATCCTCCAAGCAACATTTTTTCCGCAGCGTCTTACTCTCATGGTAATCAATCTCGAATTTTTTGGTCAGCGGTTTCACATCTTCACTTTGGTTCTTGTTGTGAAGTAGTTCAGTGTTGCGTTTCATGTCTGTTTGTTACGGCAGATGTCACAAAGTGTGTTACGTACGCCATTTTAATTTAGCCCTTGATTTAAAGAAATCAACGTTTAGTTTATCGAAACACATTGGTTACAACTCCTGTGTTAAGTCCAGAAGCATCACATGGCATTACCACAATTATCAAAAATCGTAACCCGTATCAAAAACTACGAGAAGAATTTTATCAAATTCACAGTGGTTTCCTGCAGTTCAACAACAAGAACAGCAGATTACATCATCATATAGAAACAATTGGTTCACCCGGTTGCGTGGAAGCCCCACTTTTGAAGTTCCAACGTCTTAAAACAGGTAAAAATGGTTTGCGTTTACGTTGGGCCATGGTACCATTGCGCCATGCACAAGTATGTTGTTCAATCCCTTACACCAAAGAAAAACGGAGATTGGAAATCTTGTAATGGCTGTAGATTTTTGAATAAAGTTACAGTTCTGGATCGATACTCAGTTCCTTTCATAACAATTGCATCAATATCACAAAGTTAGAGGTTTCTTTCCAAGCTGGATCTCGCTCGCGCTTATCAAATTACTTTCTATCCTGAAAACAGTTGTTATTTTGCCTTTCGTTCTTTATAACTTTTTACTTATGCCGTTTGGCTTACGAAATGCTGCTTAGAGTTTTCAATATTTGGTAGTTGAAATTCTTCGCGATTTAGATTTTGCTTTTGCTTACATTGGCGATTTACTGATTGCTCACGAAGTGAAGAACAACGTTTTCAAGACTTGCAAACTGTTTTTAATCATGTTTGTGGTCATGGCATTGTTATTAGTGCGATGTGAACCTGGCTTTTCCGTCAGTAGACTTCTTAGGGTTTTATATTTCACAACACAGCACTATATCTGCACAAGCAAAAGTCCAGGCACAAGTGGAGTGGCTACTCCGCAGTAAACTTGCTTGAAGTTCAATTTTACTTTGTATATGAGCCTTAAGCCATTTATTTTTACATTTGACTAAAAACCACCACGTCATTACCATAATTTAGATTATATCCGTCAGTTTCCCGTTAAGATTGTACATATCTCTGGTTTACAAAATGTAGTAGCTGATGCACATTCAAGATTAGACGAAATTGAAAGCATTAATTATCCTGAACTTTATAAAGCGAAAAACTCACATGAAGAACTCGAACGCTTATTAACCACATTCTGATAGGTTATTCTTCCTGGAACTAATGTTCAATTCTCCTGTAAACCTTGATCGAAATGCTGGGAATCTTGCCAAATGTCCAAAATAACTAGGCATACTCACTTTCCAATAGGGCTATTCAAACGGTCTTTGTAACGTTTTGCTGCGGTTCATTTGGACATTTTTCGGCTATTTTCTTTGTCAGAAGGTAAAACATACTCCCAACTGTTACACATAGTTTTTCAAAGTGGCCTGAAACTACACCAATTTCATGTACAATTGCTGAAAGCTTTTCAAGAGCTTTTTACGATAACTGGATATCCCGATATAATTGTCGTAACAAAATGATCTGTGAGGAACAATTTACCTCGCACATATTTCAAGATCTATACAAATTTATTGGAGCTAAATATCAATATACTAGTTCTACCAGTTAAACGCTTTCGTGACGAAGGCTTTATTTCGAGTTCTACTTGTAATTCGCACCGCTTTCAGTTTATAGTTAAAATGCTGCATGAAGAAACCTTGCATCTTCTAGGAGGGGTTTTCACTAACTCCATAGTTAATCACAACGCGAGTGATTTTTTATATGAACTGCACACTATTGTGCACAACATCGCCTTTCGCACGTCTTCAAACCATCAATTGCAAAAATCGTTTATCAGAAAAGTTTAATGCA
Organism: Glossina austeni; assembly: GCA_000688735.1. Classification (NCBI taxonomy): domain Eukaryota; kingdom Metazoa; phylum Arthropoda; class Insecta; order Diptera; family Glossinidae; genus Glossina; species Glossina austeni. The sequence continues at coordinate 57,996 of KK502668.1, forward strand.
TGTGAAGGTTATTTAATTAAAACCGGATACTGTCGAACATGCGGTGTTCCTGAGATATCATAGACCATGGAAAGCTCGCAAAAAGTCATACAAGTGTTTAAAATTCAGCTGTCTTATAGAGAATACAACATTTCTATTGACAAAATTTTTCCGGCATTTTTAGAAAGTAACAACTCAGATGAATCTTGATGTCATCTCACCAACGTAACATCGAAACAAAACCCCACAAAGGTCATCTTTGCACAAGGAACGTGGTGATGTGACATCGTTGAAATTAAAATTTACTATTTTCATTATATACAGCCATTTGTTTCGTCATTATATAGCCAACTGATTTTTTGATTTTTATTGCGAGTTAAGTTTGTTTATTTTATTATTACTATCTATTCTTTTGAGCCTGATACTTTAGACTGCTCGACCATTTTGACATATAATACGGATAGTATTTGAGTCCAAATCTGTATGCATCTACATTCAAGTCATTTATCAACATCATTAAGGTTTAATCAAAGAACTTGGGGGCCTACACTATGAGGCGTTATTCCTATTTTAACCTTGAAACTTCAACTTTACTGACTTTTTACAAAATTTTATGGGAAGTGACAAATCATATGGTTTTACATGTATACATACTGTTACGAAAATGCCAAATCCAGTTAATGCTAACTAATTGATTTTCGTAAGTAATAAATTCTCTAGTGCATATTCGCGGCGCGTCATGCAGGTGCCGGCCGACGAAAAAGATTAGCAGGAAAACAGACAGAGAAAAACCCAGGTTTACAGGCGCGGCGCGTCAGACAGCTGCCGGCCGAGGGAAACGATTAGCAGGAAAGCAGGTTAACGGATTAAAAATGAAACCATGAAGTTAGGTGATCGTAACATGCTTGTAAAAATGTATATAAGTAGACTATTTGGGAAGGCAGAGTGAGTGATACGAGAACATTGAGTCGTAAGAGAACATTCAAGTACGCAATAATAACGGTTGTGTTGCGAAAAATTGTAAATAATCCTAGCCTTAAGAATGGATTGTAAATAAAGAAACTTAAAGTTAAAAGAATTCTGAAGTGCGTTTCTCTTGGAAATAATATCCACGATCTAGTGATACGAACCGTATATTGGAAAAGCGGAAATTTGTAACAATACAAATAAAATAAATAGAAAACAACACACAAGAAGAATTAAAGGCAATTTATTTTAAGGTTTCAATATATTCATCAAATTGCTTTATTAGAGAGTGTTAACTGATAATTTCCCAACTATCAAGCAATTTGTGTACCAAAATATATCTAATATATATAGATATATATACATATATCTAATTAATCTTCTTTATCATTAATCAATAAACAAGCTTTTTACTTATATATTAATTTCCTCATATTTATTTTTAAGAAATTTGTTTATTATGAATACGTTGATTTCTTTAGTTTTGGTTCTAACACAATGTAGTTTTGCTTACATTTTCATGTAATACAGTATGGTAGCGCGGCTGTCTATTGTGCTTACCACTTGGCAGCTTTAACTCGAAAACGAAAATGACATCTTACCGTGCCAGCCCCCTTAGTGATCACATTGAATATTTTTTACACAACACCGCGAATCTTCTTATATTGATTTACTGATTTGCAGAAAAAGAAAATCCATTCTATTAGAACTAAAAATTCAAGTTTGACCATCATAAAAAAACTAATCGCACTATAAATGTTTCGTGTAAAAAGAAAAATATATTCACTAAAAAGAACGATAAAATAGCGATACAAAATTAGTAGGTAAACCCGCGTGTCATTACAGAATAAATAGTAACACATGGAACTTACTACGTTATGAAATTAAGTTAATAAAAGTAAAAAAAATAACGTAATATTTCGATTTTCATTTGTTTTAATATGTACGGCCATATTTATAACATATAACTTTATACCGTGTAGTTACGCAGTGGCAATTTTCCGTTGAAGAAACAAATTTCGTAAAACAGAGAACAATCTACCTGTTTACCGTCAAATCCTTGTAATCGAAATTTTTTGTGTCGTATTCTAAGAACTAAAATAGAAGCACATATATAGATATCCTGTCACGTTTAAACAAGTTATTGGAAAGATCGTGTCGTATCCGTTTGCAAGGGAAAACCGACGTTGGCTGTGTATCTAGTCATTTATATTTAATGGACTTATATTAGCTGACAATAAAACGGAAACAAGCTTCATTAACAACCGTGATATGATTGAAACGATGGATCTATGGAACTAATTTTCGGGACTTTATTGTGTATTAAGCATTTAGGTGTTTTGACCGGTGCATCAGTATTATAAATTCGGTAATAGAGTACGACATTTTAGTAGATGAATTTGTTACGTGGTGCACCGTCTGCTGAGAATTGATGACACGCATAAACTATCGTTTAAAACCTAAACAAATATGATCGTTATAATATTTACAGTGTCCAAGAAAATTTTATACAGATTGGCGCTAAAAGATTGTTACATTAGGTTAACATAAGAATTTCTCCTATTCCTTATATCGATCCTGGGTCTTGAGTGTAACGTTTTGATACAAATTTATAAAATTTTGAATTGTACTCAACTCCCTCAATTAATAAAAGGAAACGCTATTTTTTGCACTGGTCTAAATAACTACGATGTTCAGTCAAAATTTAATATTATTGAGTAACTGCTTACTCAGAAAAGTCTTCTTCATGTCGAAGGAAAATAAAATTATGAAAATTTTAAGAAAGTGTAATATCGTTCATACGGGATTTAGTACCGCGTAGATACGAGGAATTAATAAAGCTTTTATTGAGCATCATTGACAGTCGGTTCGTTAGTGGGTAGCTGTAAGAAGTTTAAGGTATTCTTCACTTTCAGCAGATTATATTTAAGTGGTAACCGTAGGAATATGTAGCTTCTCACATTATGCAATCGGTCTTTACCATCTCCGAACAAAAAAACTCATGCGTAATCATGAAAAATGTTTGCAACTAACTTTCAGGAAGTAAACCGCTTCAGATATAAAAGTTTGCTCCTGTAAACTTTACATATAAAAAATGGGATTTCTATCTTTATAGCTATTAAGTCAAGCAGGCGTATATATAAAAAACATAGTTTTATTTTCTTTTCTCTTTATTGTTTTTTTTAATAATTGTAATTCTCACCTACATAAGATATCTGATAATTTAATTAAAACATAGTAACAATAACAGCAATAGTGACGAATCTAAACGACATAGTTCATGTTAATCACTTTCAACAAATTTGTGAACGTATGTGTATATATATTTATTTTAGAATGTCATCAATACAATACAAAATTCATACATAAATGGGTAATACATATTAATCAAAACAATAGTTTTAACAATTTAGTATTGATTTTGTTTAATTTTTCACATCTTTCCTTATTTTACACATCATTCGTAGAAAAATTATTGCGATTTTGTATTTTCGCAGAACTTGTTTAACTACCTACGCAGTGCATGTTTATTTATGAGACAATGTGAATAAATGTCAAATATGTTTCACAAAAAACAACCACAACAACAATATATAAAAATGCATTGATTAACGGTTTCTATTGACTACAAGTTTTAATACATCTAGATCAGGGCGAAACAATTGCACCTTTTCAAAAAAATGCTTGGTAAACTTTTCCTTAAATACAAAAAATGTAAGTACGAGTAGTATGATTTCGCTTGTTTGAGACGTTTGAAATAGTGGATGCTTTAATTGGAAAGACAAATTAGAAATGGTAGGTATTAAAATTCCTTTTTTACATTTTTAAGTGCAATGCTACGCCTTTTAAAGAAATATTTTAAAAACAATATTTATGTAAGCTGTAAAAGGCAGTACAATTTATTGGGCGCAGAGCACCGACCACAAGGAGGGACCACAAAAAAAGAGGGAAATTGCATCTAATTTATATATAAGATAAATCATTTTTAAAAATTGGCGACCTGAAGAACTGTAAGTTTTATATTAATAATTAAAAATTAATATATTGAAGGCAGCAAAGAGCATTTTTAAGATAATAACAATATTATAGAATAGCATTATAGTGCTCTTTCTGAGACCTTACTGTAGTTCCTATTATATATAAGATAAAAAAGAAAGGTTATCAAAGCACTAGAAAAAAAATCGAAGCAAATAATGCGCTACTTGAAAGAGTTTTGAAGTTTAATAGGAATATGAACAAAGAAAAAAATATTAACAAAATTTATATTTCATATCAATATTTTCTAATGTTCTCGCTCCCGTGTTCTTTATTATTTTCAACCACAGCAGCACGGATTTTATCATTTCGCAATGGGTATACTGTCTTTTGGTTAAGTAGCCTACGCTTCGACGGCGTAATTTGAAAGCCATTAAGTTTCGTATTATGTATCCCTCTTGTCTTTCAATATATATTATAAAAAAATACAAAAAAATAAATGGGAAAATTCGACGTTTGTTTGTTTACAAGAAACAACCAATCTGATACAGTCAACAACAAAATCATAAAAACGTAAATAAAAGAAAAACTATATAAGGTTTTTAGTATAATGAAATAAATTCATATAATAAGCACTTTCAGCAAAAAAAGGAGAAAATAAATAAATAAAAACAAATGAAAGCATGCAAATAAAAAGGGAAAGTGCGCGCGCGAGTTACGTACCCTCATCCTGATATACAAGAAGTAAGTAACGCTCTAGTATACTAGGTCTAGTGCTAGCTCCGAAATAAATAAGCTATCGTGCTTATTAGCGCAGCACAACTTAATCAGTAAAATGTACTGATACAGCAAACGTAGCAAAATTTGCAAGTGATTTAATATCACCTAAAACAATAATATGTAAGAATTTTTCTAGTCATGTACATAAGTTCATCTCAGTAATATTGTGTATATAGTGATAGTTAAATGTCAATTATCAATAGTAACAGTTATTATTTATCAGGTATTTATCTTATGTATGAAAGGTCAAAAAGGGTACAAAGGCTGTGGCATCTTTTTAAATATTTTTTATATACTTATGCATTAACGTATGAATCTACCTACAAAGAGTGTACAGTGTTTTAAAGTTAAATTAAAACTCAATTTTTTGTTGTATTATCGGAAATAACTTTATGAAGAAGGATGGCATTTTCATATATATATATTTTGTTTTTAAACACATAAGAAAGTTATACTAGGTTGCAGCCGAATTTTGCATACCCACCAGCATTAAGATCTTTAGCGCCACATGCTTTTATTTATGGTTATAAAAACCTCTTCGTTAATGATTTTGGGAATTTGGTTAGCAACGATTGCGCTTTTATTGCGTATGCAGATAACATCTTCCTGTTTTATAAAAGAGCGTATGTAAATAAATTATATTCGTTCGAAAACAATATTAGCGAGTCTTTAGCAATAGCACTTGCATTAACTTCAGTAAGACAAAAGCCTAATTCTTCAATTCTCCTAGTGCTGGGCCGTTCAACCTCAATATAAAAATATCTATACGAATAAATTATTTTGTAGATCCAACGCAATGTCCTGGGATAATCCTTGATTGCAAATTAAACTTTGGGTCCCACATTGATAATGTCTCTGCTAAAGTTTTTCTTACGCATCGAAAACCGTGCAATCCGAATCTATATATGCCTCTGCAGGCTAAACATTCCGTCGCGCACTCGCTCCTTATGGCGCATATTAACTATTGTCTTATCTGGATGTCCAAGGCATAACTTAGAAAAACTTCGAAGTGTTGATAACCGTATAACACGTTTTATTTATAGAGTCAAATATAGTGGTTTATGTTTTCTTTAAATTCTTTGCCAATTATCTAAAATTCAGGGTGTTTAGCTACATCCACAAAATCATTCAAACTCAATCCCCAAGACTTTTAATAAAACAACTGCAGTTCTCTAAATCGAAAAGAAACCCTTTCATATTAATACCACGTTTTCCTAACTCGGCAATCGAGCGATCTTTTACTATTCGTGTTGTTAGATATTAGAATTACCATTGAATCTAAAATCCTTCGATGAGAAGGAAATTGACCGCACTGCTAAACTCATAATTTATATTTTGTAGCTGGTAGGGACTGGTGATTCCCGTGTTTATGCAGCAAGATATTTACATTAGCAGCCATGTAGATGACTTATATACTCACTTATGTTATAGTTTCTTTTTGCCCATGAAATGTATCTATGTAACTTCGGCAATATACTTATAATAATTATAATTGTTTATAAAAAAGGAATAAATGAAATGAAAAAAGTGAAAGGGATAAAATTTATTTTCCACCTGTTAGTTCACTAAAATGTATTGTTAAAAAAATTTAATCGGCCATGTCTTGACGTCCAGCATAATTAATTTAGAATTAAAACACTTAGTTTTTCGCATTCTATTCTCCAAGTTTTTTTATTTAATACTCATATTCATAGTATTGTTAAGAAAAAATTAATCCACCACGTCGTTGTGTTCACCAGATTTATTTTAGAATTAACGCATTTTCAGACAGATAATATGCCATCATTTAGGAAATGTATAAAATAATTTTAAACATTCTGTGTTATGATCACTACGCATAAAACTTCACAAAAGTGGAAAAATCAAAATTTAATCACTTATAACTTTGTGTGAGCGAAGGCCGACCTTTCCATTTTCATAAGTAAATATTAAATTTTTTCGTAAAGTGAATGTAGCACATTTCAGCCTTCTATCTTTCATAATCTGTGAGTAATGAGCAACAATCCAAAAGTTTTTTGCTTTGAGAAACGGAGTTGTTTTCAGTTTAGGGTTTACTGTAAGCGCGTGCTCAAGAATAGTCAGGAATATACGTACTTTATGGGGTCTCTCAAGCTTCCTTTTGGGTACAAATATAATATTAAAGCAGATTTTGAGCTATATAGCTTTTGTCTGATTTGATGGATATTAGAGAGCGCAGCTCGCAGTTAATGTGAATACGTAAAACAAAAAACTCGAAAGTTAAACTTAGCTTTCGCCATTCCTAGCCAGTACTCTGCATATTATTGCATAGAATTTGCAAGCAACACAAACGTACAATCAGGAATTAAAGCGTATATATTTCTTAAAGTTGTAACGATATTACAGATGTAGTTGAAATACTGAAGCTATAATGTACCAATGTTGTATAAACAATACAGGCACTTTCTCCATTACCCATTTTTTGGTCGTAAAGCCTTAAACTAAATATATAACGAATTCACTAAAATTTCGAGCGAATAATCTTCAATTTTTGTGGCCAAACACCAGAAGTTTAAATCAAGCAGGCATTTAATGCGACAAATTCAATCAAAGACATTTTTTCCATATAAAAAGTTTTTATAGGGAACGTGGATATGTGCATAATAGGTAAATATTAATTTTTTTTACTGTATTGTGTGTTAAGTTACGTATTTGTGTCACAGCTAAATACAAATATTAATTTTCGTATTTAAAACGCACTTAATAGGATTTTTCCATTGGGTACGGGTTCATTTCGTTCGCGTTTTCAGCCGAAAATAAGCAAAAAATCACGCTCTGTTCATATAATGAAACGTGAACATATAATGCGTTAAATTGTGGTCTTCATTGAAAGCACTTTCGGAAACTAAAAATTCATCTCTCTGTTTACTTCCACATTTGTGTATGAATTTGGCATGGAAATGTATGTCTTTTAGATTTTGTTAAAGTGTGATTTAAATGAGTGGACAAAGAACGGTCAAAACTAAAACCTTATCTCTGTAAAATGCAATATAACGGACGGAAATGCCAAAAGACCGCCAACGTAAACACAATAAGATATATATTACCTTTCAACTAAACTAAATTAACAAATACGGACTTGCCTAAACCAATAATGTAGATGTTTATATAAGTAAAAATAACCTGCACAGAACACGGTCTTATGTAATAGACGTTATGTTGGAGCAACTCGTGGCACCCAAAATATAGTTTCAAGAGATAAACAAATTTTAAAATTTTTACTTTAATCACCTGCTGTACAATGGTCTGAAATATTTAGTCAATATTATGTTCTCAGAAACGCTCTGAATACATGTGGGCTATTATTAAAATTTTGTTCTCGAGTGTTGGAATACGTAAGATCTCCCTAGTTCGACTCAAAAAATTGCCAGGAAAGTAAAATAGTTGAGAGGAAGCTTTTGCGGTTCTATATATTTGCTTAATATAAATCAAACCGAAGATTTATCCTATGTTGAATTTAACCTTCTTATTCGTTGAAAAACGTCGAATAAGGACAAAGTCTGGTGTACATTCTTACGTAAACCGAATCTAAAAAAATCTCTGCCGTCCATTTGGACATGAAACCAAAAACGCACACATTTTTATTTCATCGAAATACGTTTGGTAATTTGTAGAAAAAAGAGTAAGTAGTTCAAAATTAGGCATATGGACATTTCAATTTACCTATATTGAGGAATGGTTATTGGATAAATGGTTTCTTGTACCTAACCTCTTAAACCTAAAGAAAAAAAAGTTGGCTATGTTCGGGTAACATATCAGTTAATAGTTCCCATGCCTAACCCATGGAAGGACGGCGTGGTCTATGGGCTTTCCAGTTTCTTGTCAAGTGGAGTGATAACCACTGCACTCTAGAGGGAATGTATTCTTAATATGGTGTGTTTGATCGGACAGCGGATTATCTTTCAACGCAATATATGGAGAATGGATATTAAACAACCTCCATTAATCCTCAAGTAGACCTACCGTTCCGATCAGGAGCGAAAATACAAAGTGTTTGAGGATATCGTAGACATTGCAACCAGCCTACTGAGAAGGAGTATGTTCTCTTCGGCCCGAAGCCGGAGTGCTTTGGGAGAATACATATGCGACAGGAGGAAGAAGGTAAACCAATTTCTGAAGGACCTTCTGCAGGAACTCCTGAAGGACGAAAACCCGACAATATGGATACTTCACCCGGAAGATGTATCTGCCGCTCGTGTTGACGTATACCGACTTGCAAATGGACGACGACGGCAAATTGGGTAAAAGAAATCCATGCAGGTGTTAAATTCTGGAGGATGAAAGACTAAGAAGAACGTGATTGTGCGAATTCTAGCAATGGACGATTTCTCGATGGCAGCGCTATAGAAAAACGGATACCTCGCTATCTATGCCTTTGGAGCAGATCCACTGACACCTGTCGAGAAGTTTGCGTGGATTCCTAAAGCCAGTCAGGGTAAAGCCAGCGACGAGTTAGCATAATTTTATTCAAGGGCCCAGCGCCTTACCGACTAAAGCAGCCACAAAAATGCCAAAGTTTTTGTAAAAGCTTCCAACAACGCACTACTAACTCCAAAAAATTAGATAAAGCTTCAAGACACGCCCCTAGTTTCAAAGGCTTGGAAACACCGAGGAACGCCAGCGCCTATGCCCCGGCCATCGAAGGACGAACTGACTGCATCGCAGGCTGCACTCAAGCTGCTTTTGAGTATTTAAAGCAAGAGATATACCAAATAAAAGATTCAAAAGATGCTCACTCACGCTAAAGTCGCTTTTTCGATTTTTAGTAAGAAATCCACAAACGAGGGTCTGAACGTAGCCCTCGTCTACAAGCCTGGGATAAATGCGCGAACAATCTAGGGCCTGCGGAACATAAATGGTAAGTTGATTCATAAAGCGTAACAAGGACAGCTTCGAGTCGCTCTGTGCATTGATAATAACGTGACCTTCCTACTTTCGAGTTACTGTACCCTACACTTACCTTCTGTGCGAGGTATACGGGGGCTGCTCTAGTACTGCCAGTCCCTCGCATTGCACTGGATGGCAATGTTCACCACACATTGTGAGAGTTCTGAGACGAAAATTTCAGAAGTGGATGTCTTCTAGAATACATTTTTGAAAATAGCATATTTATTTTAGGCAAGATAGGGAACTTATCTTTAGAAACATACCTAAGAAGAAGGTGCTAGATCTGATTCGCAGCTATTAGCGTTCCTATATGCCAAAGTGACAGGTATTCAGTAAGGTTTCCGTACCAGACCACAGAGTATAAATGAGTATCCCGAGGAAAATTGGTCATGTCTAATCGTCTCTCCCTGATGGTTGTGGGATGTGGCACTACCGGATCAGGGGAACTCAAGGCAAAGACCGTGCCGTCTTCAAGAGACCGCTACTTCGCCTACAACATCTTCAACTTGAAAAACGTAGAATGAGAAGCATCAAACTTCGGACAGTACAAATCAGCGAGATTAGATAAATTAAGACTATTTCTACTCCAACAAATCGCGGAAAGTTTGGTTTAACGACTAACTACAAAGTCAGTCTACTGCGGGGTACATTCTCTGCGATTGCAAACAAGGCCAAAGTGGTCTTTATATCAATAGCATAGAGCAAATTTGAACACCTGTGAACATCATTCAGAGCTATTAATTTTGATTACTTTCTCTCCAAAACAAGTGAGGAAATTTTATACAATTTTATAAGCAAAGTCTTAAAAGTAAAATTTCACACTTATCGCAGTTTGCCTGACAAAGCGATATGTCAACTACGACAACATTTCACGAGCTCGAAATTATCATAAAGGGAGGAATAGAGAGCTAACAAGTGGCTCTTATCCCTTGAACGTTATAAACTGACCTTTTGATAACATGACGAGCAGCGCTATAATGAAATCTCTGGAAAACAGAAATATTTCACACATGATTACTAATTAGATAACCTCTTTACTAAATTCTTGGATTTAACAGCTAGGTTAAGCAGACTATTTGGCAATATCCATGGTGGAGTTGGCTTGAACAGGTTATAACCGAGCAAAGACATAAAACGCTGTGCATAATCCACCACTGCTGCCAGGACGACGGGCTAAATATCAACACTGAGAAATCGGTCTCGGTCACTTTCTCGAACAAGAAGAAATTGGCTTTGGGTAACATTTTCTTAAAAGATGTCGACATCATTTGCGCAGATCAGGTAAGATATTTTGGCGTCAAATTTGATGTAGCCGTAATTTGGAATCCTCATGTCAAACAGCTGATTGAAAACGCGACCAGGATTCTTTTTGCTTGTTTAACATCTCACGTGGCTTAGCATGACTGGCGCTATGAGAACGTACCTCTCGAACGCCTTAGGCGCGCTTAGGCGTGATTTTAAAGGCCGCATTAAAGTGCTAAGACATCGTTGTCAAATTATCGAACTCTGTGCTGTAACGGAAATTCTGTCTCACCGATTCTGAGTTTAGATTCGGACAGACTTGAACAATACGGTCAAATTGTTTAACTGGGAGTAGCAGCCATGAAATGGTACTCTGACGGTGCAAAAGTGGCGAAACTGAGGTTGGCTTATGTGTTCCGAGATTTTGAAAGACCATCCCACTTGGACATTTTTTTTTTGTTTCAGTATATCAGAATGTCGAATGATGTATTGCAGAAGAGAGCTAATCTGATTTGATTAAGTTTAAGGTTCTAAAAGGGCAAACAAGAACATCTAAGCTTGCATTGGAGTGCCTAAAAAAGTTGAATGAACTATAGAAGCATAATCAGGTGCACCTAATGTGAGTAACTGGACATAGTATTGAAGTTAACAAAAGGACTGGCTGCTTAGACAACGGTATAGCGCAAAGGCTGTTGAAATGTACGAGGACGACCTAGGTCCCGTCACCAGCTTCTACGCGGGTTATACCTCCCTAAGCTATCACAGTACGGGGAGGTACCGATATCTCGAATACCGATTCATACAGCTTCTGCGAAGGGGGCGGCCTGTATCATACCTTGTGCAATACGCTGTACGAATATATGGCTATCTGCAGAATCATATACCGTTTGTGTAGCAAACACTTCATAAAAGAAAATTAAACAACTAAAAAAATCAATCGGTATCCTAAAAAGACTAAAAAAAAGGAAAAATACTAAATTATTCTTCTCAGTAATATTGGATACGCGCGGTTAATATTATCTATTTTTGTAGAATAAAAGTGAACGTCTATCTGTTGAAGTTTATGACAAATGAGCAAAAACACTGAAAACACGGGTGTTCACATGTTATATTGCATTGTACGTATGTCATTTATCAGCCTGGGTCGTTTCCAAAGTCTTTTGCAAATTTGAAGGCGATATCTCCATTTTTGAGAACGGCAGAATATTGGTCACAGATATTACGCAGTTGGGAAGGCGGACAGATGGACAGAAAAAGAAAGTGACATGCTTAGGTGCAGTGCAAATTACACTGTAGTGTACCTAAGGGGATTTTTTAAGCTTTTTTCTGGCGTGATAAAAATTTTGAAACAAATTGAAAATATGATAGACCATAATATTGTGCAAACGTGAGCGAATTTTTTCATTTTTGTCCGGGTGCTGAACCGGATAGCTTCATTTTTGTAGTCAGAAGGATGTTTACAGTAGACAATATATAGGCAGATGGATATGGTAAATTGATTCAGAATGTTATGCTGATCAAAAACATCACATTTTATAAGGTCTCCGAAATGTCCTTCTGCATTTGACAAACGCTATGTTTTGACGAAATGAATATACGTCTCATCCTTCAGTGGGGGTATAAATATTAAACTTTTGCCAGCAGAGTTTTCCAAATTTTGTTTGAGAGCTGTGTGTTTTGGCTTTGCCCAAACGTAGCTGAAGTGGTTAATGAGCAAGAAGTTAACATTAAACTATTAATAAGCCCCAGGAACTACATGAATTTTCTATGAAATGGCATTATGACATTAATGTAATAAATTGGCAGTTATCGTATGTTGATGGTCAGAGTAATAAACTCAGTTAAACTGGCGGTTATTGTATGTATATGGCCAGAATAATAAACTCAGCCAGTAAACTAGTTTTTCTCAAATTTATGTTTTAAAAGAAATTGTATACTTTAGATAAAATATCCGTAATAGCTATGCAGTAATTTCTGTTCATTCTAGAGCTATCAATATCAATTCTACCATACGTGTGTGATATAAAATGGATGATAAGAGATTTTTTAACTGTTACTACTGCTAATGAGTTTGGCTGCAAAACTATGAACGACGCTCAATTTGAAATATTGGCGATATCTGTCGCATTCTAACGTTAACATAATAAACATCTACCACATCAAGCAAGACAGAGCAGAAAGTGTGGTGCTGACATTAAATTCGTGGGTGAAACACTGGGACTAAAAGCATCCAATGTCTTCAATATACTGATAGACTAAAAATGCACACCAAGTCGAGGTGGTAAAAACGCTTACAATGTAAAATATTTTAATCATGTCGTTAAAATTGAAGCTGCCTTAAAAGCCATAGGCGGAAACCAAAGGCATTGGTGTGAAGGCTTTGGACACTCTCACACAAAGCTAGTGAAATGCGGGGAATGTGGTTTGAGCCATGCTACTAGATCCTACACTAAAATTAGCGATCCTCCTCCAAAATATGTTAATCCTTAGCATAAATATACGACCAATTGCAAAGGCTATTCCCTATCGTTTACTTAATAGTCAACATCTAATTACACATAAGGTTGGTTTATTAATGATGGTAAAAAATTCTAAACTGGTGTATTAAAAATATCTAATCTTAAAAAGCAGATTTAGACGAGAATCACTCTTATGAATATGATAAAGCTTTTACTTTTTGAATTATAAATATAAAACTATAGTGTTCGAATGGGCTTTCCGGTCATCATCCAAATTTTATCAATGTTCTTCTTTTATCAGACACTTCTTTCATTTGTTCTCATTTCAAAATCAATCGATGTAATTTCATGAGAATTTAATAGTTAATAAAGACACAGTTTACATGGGACCCCGCGATGCTATTGAAATCTTCTATTGGATACAAAATTTTGAATGTCCATAGAGCTTCTGTTATTAAAATGGATTCAATGTTGAGACTTTTAGAGACTGGAACGAAAATTTTTAGCCGAATCTGTTATTTTATGTCTACTGGAAGAAATCTCAATAAGTCTAGATATTACGATAAGTACGATAAGTAAGTTAATCTGAAATCAGAAATAAAAGAAAGTGAATGGAACAGTGAGAAAATACTCGGAATCCTCTACAAAACAGGAACTATAATGGAGCTGCTAAAGTTCTACATTTATGCCTAACGAAAATAGGAAATTAGTGAATCACCGAGTTTTTCAAATAACTTAGAAAATACGTTTGAAAATTGGTACAGAAACGGCATGCAGAGAGCAGCAATCTTTGCTGTTCATCTAAAACAAACTTTTAAGACTAATATTTTTTATGTCACTTTAAATACAGAGGAAATATGGAACAGTCTAGATAGTTAATGTCCATGGCCTACTGGACATATATCGGCTGCTGAAGTCAAAGAAGAAATTAATAAACCAAATATTGAAAAATCCCGTAGTTACGGATGCACAAGTGAAATAATTATTGGATTTTTACCACCATTTGCATTTCCTTAACGCCAATAGTGAAGAATATGTTAAAATTGAATAAAGCTCATTGGAAATGCGCAGAGATAAGTATGGTGACTAAGTCAAATAAGCCAGAAAATGTTGTAAGTTCGTATAAACCAATTAGTTTACTGCAAACGTTTTGTAAAGTATTCGATTAAATTTATCGACGACGATCACTAACAAGTTCTAGAACAAAAATTTATTGTAGCTCATTACAAGTTCGTATTAAAAAATGAAACTGACAACATTAAGTAAAGTTATTGCGGTGGTGTATACCCTGGATAAGCTGTGGTACGAGGGAGTAGTGTTTCTCCCAACTATAAAATGAAGTTGAGAGACTTGTTTTAAGTTCAATACTCTCTATCTATTCAAGCCTTGCTTGAAAATATCTTCTCAGGCTGAGCAATCACAGAAATCACTTCTAGATAAGATAAGAAGCAAAGCCAGCATATAGTGGATCTATTCTTCTTTTTTATGTAGATATCATATCTGTATTGTTATATAGTTACCAATGAGGGACAATAACGTCCGTTACATTTCTCACTTATAGCTTCTGCTTCTTGTCGTTTTGGATAACTTATAATTTAAATATATAAGAAAAAAACAATTTTTTTTAAAATATCATTGTAAACAAAAAAAGTGATTTATTACCTTCACAGTTTTAAAAAATATATAAGATCTTCCCACAGGAGATTGGTGCGGCTCGTACAATATTATGTCTGCGCAATAATATTCTTCAGGTGGTTCTTAGCATTGCACATTATTTAATTCCATTGTGGTCTACCAATTCAGATTTGAAACTATTGGAGCACTTTTAATACTTTAGAAAATATTAAGACATTGCTCAAAATATTAGTATTTGCTATTAAAGAGCGTGCATTTTTTTTACATTTTGGTTGTACGTCAACTACATAATAATATGCAAAAAATTTAATTATATATCAACATATAACCACGAGTATATCAATATAAATTGTCGGCATGTTTTTTGTAGATGTGCGAACCAGAATTTAGGCCGGAGAACTTGTTGTAACCAAAAGAGTCTCTCCTACGTGTTAGCGCACTTATAACTGAAATCGAAATGCTTAGTTTTGGCAAAAGTCTAAAAGTGTCCTCAATGTTTTGGTATGTGTGTTTATTTTGCATTATTTATTTCTTATATTGTGTATTATCACAAGTTGGTCTTACTTAAAGTATCTTTTTTAATATTTTAAACATATATGCAATGTATGTGCATTATGTTAGTTGGTCTAGAAGATATTGAGCCTTGTAATAAGTAGTCCTAAAAATCGATGCAGTTCATTCAGTCAAGGAAATGCTTATATTTTTAGACCTGCTAAAGGCTTCATTTTTTTAGGCTACATGCGGCCTGCTATAGTGAAATAGGTGTGTATCGATCTATACGTACATTTGGATGTATCTTAGCCATCTGTTTATTATGCATCTGGGGCTGTTCCTTTTAATAAAATGCACTTATATGAGAAATCTTCAAATTATTCTCTGCCCAGCGCTTCAGGTAGTTTAGTTCAGTGAATTTGATTAGAGTGATAGATTAGTCAGGTCATTTTTATTTAAGACTATCAAGGACCCTCCTTTGTCTTTCAATGTGCTTGTGGCACTCATACGCCGTTATAATATTTGAGCTAGTAGTTAACGTCACAAATTTTCTCCTTTATGCTTGTTTCGTGACGTGGTATCTAAACTTACCAGAATTCATTTTATTGTCAGAGGTGAACTTATTCTACACCTGTTTTCGTTAAAAAGTATTGAAGATTAGGCTTTGTTACCATATAGATTTTTATATTTCATGGAAATCCTTATAGCAAGTTGGTTACCAAAAGTAGATCTACTGTTAGTTTTTAGGCCAAGTTACTGTTATCGACTGAATCAGACCTTCTTGCCATAGAAAAGCTTATATTTTGTAGGAACCATTATAAGTGCTGATGTTTCACGAGTTGGTTGAGTTTATTTATATGTTTCATAGTAATTTAGTATGACGAAATTTTAGCTATCTTTGTCGAGAAAGTTTGCAAATTGCATAATGTTTTTACGTACCCGTTATATGGAGAGGGACTGCAAAGATCTATCAATAGTGGTCACCATTGAACAAAAACACGTCTGTATGTCAAATGTCGTGAAAACTTTTGAATTGCTACCTCTAGGTTGGACACAAAGATAGATGAAAAGACATCAGACGGACAGGCAAGCTCAAAATGATATAATAAAACGTGGGTTTTCCCTTGTATTGTTTTAAGTGTTACATACATCCGCATATATTTGAAATAATCTTACGCTACTTTTATAATCCCAACCATTCACCGTATATACCAGTAGTCAACCTTCTCTTCTTTATATTTGTTGAGAGCTTTTGTCGTGAATAATTGACTATTAAATTTTTGTTTTTTTATTAATAATAATAATTGCTATTTAAAAAAAAAATAAACTTCCGCACATGTGGCTAAGATCGTCAAATGTTTAGGTTTTCGATAATAGGCAGAAAGCCAACGTTTTCGTTCTGTAGTGTAAAAATGTTTGTTGTGAGTGATCTACACTGTATTAAATTTAAATAGAAGTTGACTTTCAATAGATGTATATCAAACAAATATCACATATATGGCGTACAATAAATTAATGCGAAACTGCTACGATGATAGGGTTTCCCATCCTTTATACATCACTTGTTGTGCTATACATATTAAGTTAGGCATATATCCGTAACAAAAGAAGAATTTAAGTTGCGCATTCCTTTTATTGCATCTGTCTATTCGGAATCATCTCCACAATCGATTTATGCACGTCTTTTCGTCTCTTCTTGTCTGATGTCCTTTATGTTCAAATTAAGCTTCGCAACATGCGTGTATTTTGAAGAGATATGATACACTGATTTTTTTAACGCTATAGAATATCGGACTATGGATACTATGAGTCTCTTTATAACAATATATTTGAAAAATTTTTAGATTAAAAATGTTTTGCATTTGTAATAATTCTAGACCAGAGAAGCAATATTTTAAGAGAAGGCGCAAAATTTAGATAGAATGGAACCATTTGCCGGATACTCTATCACACACGTACATGGCAATAGCCTTTAATTCTTAGTATTTTACGATGGAATGGGTACGAAACAGCGGTTTATAGTAAAGATTTAAGATAGGGCAAGTCTAGACTACGCAGACGTATATATAAATTCTCGAAAGCAAAGGATCGTATTAGACCATGTGGTGTGGCACACTTAATAAAAGATTTTACTCAGCTATTAATATGCTTTCGCGAATCGTTTTTCAAGATAGTGCTTATGTGATCGGTATACCAAATTTAATCTAAACATCCCGAAAATTATATTGGCAGACATCGCAGAGGCAGATGGACGGGCGGGAAAATATACTTAAATTGATTAAAAAATGAAATGGTAAAAAAAGTGGATGCAATAGAGAAAATCTGTTAAGTCGGCTTATATATCAATTTTATTTCTTGAACCTCAATTCACCGCTTCTGCGCTAAGCTTAAAAATTCCTAAAAGCGGTTAGTAAGTTCTGATTAATTATTCGTAGTTGTGGTGATCAAAAAATTTCAATATTCTTGCTGACATCGAATTTAGTCATAAAAATGTTTTCACAAAAATTTGAAGACACCTACACAGAAAATTTTTAAGTAATCTTAAGAAAGTTTCGAATCACGTACCTACGCATGTTTACTTTATACGAATTTTTCAATTGCTGATATATAGGAATTTAAGATGATGGAAATATACATCTTCTAGCATATTATTAATAAAGCAATGAAAATCACCCGCTTGTTAAAGCATATATTAAGAGCGGTTGTCGATAAGTATTTTAATAACTACAAACTGATGTGATGAAATTCAAATATACTTTAATACAGAAAATTTTAACGGCTTTCTTGTTTATTGCTACCACGAAACAGCTGAAATCACTCGGTTTATTTAAATATAGTTATCGTAACTAATAAGAGATGGTAGCAGGGTTGAGGTAGATTTCTTACACCGTAAGAAAGGGCGGAAGATTCTATCTTTCTTTAACACCTGAATGCATTCATCATATAGTCGATAACGTATGTATACTTTTCGAAATTCGTTCGTTTAGTTTGTCGAAAATCGAAGTTACAAACAAAGACCTTTTTCAGATATTTCTCCAATAGTAAGTGAAATGTTTGCTAGTAGTAGATATCAATATCTATTAAATAAATAAAGAAAAACATATATCCCACAGGGCTTTTTGATTACTTAGGCGAATGTTTGGAATTATTTTTCAGCGTGGGCTGGGCTTTTACTAAGCAAGATATTAAATCAATTTGAATCCTGTAAATAAGGTTTAAAGATCGTAACTAAAAAGAGTTTGGAACAAGTAGCTTTACCATTTACGGCGGATCATAAGTATTTATTATATCCTGTAGTAAGTGACATCATTTAACAAAACGTATTTTCCTATAAATCTACCAAAAATATGCGGTACAATTTCTTACGTAGTGTAGCTACGACTTTCTAGTGTTGAAAAGAAAAGTATGTTTCAAATTTCTCTTTGCAAAAAGTCCTTTAAATACACAGCAACATAAGTAACTAAACTTGTTCACGTTCAAGCAAAATACAAAATTTTGCATTCACAACACCACAAATTTCAGTTAGTTTGCATTACTATAATAGAATTGCAGGCTGTGCGTAGATGGGCTAAATTTTCCCTATTGTACGACATCAAGCAACTAAAATTAAAATAAAGAACTTGCTGACTATTTTGAACGTCTTCACAGGATATCGTGATTCGCGTTCTCGAAACTCGTGAAAAATGTGTTCAACTGCCCGTTTACACAGATTAAGAGTGCACGACGCCGCACAATTTGATATATGAAGCGTGGTGCATTCATTCTCGACCCTATTTCAAGATTACATTTTGAACGTCATCTGTTAAGAACATGCACGTTTATCTACATATGGGTTGTCTTGAGGAGAACATATTTGTATACATTATTATGAACTTTGGTTAATATAGAAAACACAGGAATAGAATAGTTACTATTCAAAATGACGGATCCAAAACGATGATCCAAATTGACTGGCTGCTTTATTCTTGTGCACTGGAATGTAATTTATTGATGTAACTGTTATTAATCTATATGTCCGCACTGTAACTTGCATTACGTAGTGTGAAAGAATCAGGTTGATACAGTTTAGAGATGTGAATGCGTGTATAGCGGGTATCGAAAATTGAACGTCGCTAAAACTAAAATTTCTGCGTTACTATTTAATATTGTTCTTTTTAAATGCTTTATATAAACACAAATTATATTTTTTTTTATTCAAAACATGATAACTCCCAACTTAGTTAATGTACATAGACTTGTTCGTTTGTGTGGTTTTATGTTTGTGTGATATACGTATAATTATGTTACACAAGCGCAAACTATTAAATTCTTTGAAATTATTGTTACATACATATATGCACATGGTAATAACAAAACGGATCCGTGTTGGTTTGTTTCAGGCTTCTTTTTGATATAACAACATATTTATTGATCTACATAAATCTGCAGTTTTCGCCGTTCAAATGGGTTGCACAGGTACATATGTGGATAGCATTTCCTTATTCCGGCTTCAAGCGATGCCATTGAACAATAGTTTGCCGTGGTTTCGAAATCATGTCCTGCCAATGTTTGGTCTCAGAGGCACCCGATCCGTTTTTACCTATTCAATTTAATGTAAATGCATATTACATAATTGTATAACTTTAAATGTAGATAGATGCAGAAGTCCGCTTTTTTACGTGGCTTTACTTTTATGTGAATGTTTTTACATAAACGCTTTTACATAAATGAAAGCCGCATAAAAAGGGTTGAAAAAAGACATATGTATGTATGTATAAATCTTATCAAAAAGAAAAAGTAATGAAAAAAAATTGTTTTTTGAGGTTATTATGATGTTACTGCAAACGTCAGATTTTAAAACGGGCAGAAAATGTATATTTCTCTTTGTGGAAAAGCATATACATTTGAAGTCGGTGAAATGTTATTGTGTAAGAAAAACGGCGGTTGTATGTATTTTAAACCTTATGATAGAATATCGATAATATTTTCAAATTACGAAGAGGGAAATTTGTTTTGGGTTTCCGCATTTGTGTTTTCTCACCCTGTAGTACTTAATTTTCAATAGTATTATACTGGAACATGACGTTAAAGAGCACGTAATTGCTTTGCAATTCCTTTCATTATTCATAGAAACATCGCAATTTTCATGCGGAATATCTTTATATGTTGCTTTCCAATTTTTCTTAGATCTCTTGGGATGCGCAAGTGCGTTAAAGAATTTATGGTTTTTTGCACAAATAACAAAACTTTTCGACCCGTATGCTTTATTTGTTGAAAGTTCAGGAAAGTTCGGTCCGTCCTAAAGAAAGGGCAGGAAATGGTTGTGGTTTAATTAAAATAAAGCTACAGCTAGTCTGCTCCAAAACTCAACCCTAGTGGAATCACAAAAAAAAAAAAAAAAAAATTATTTGTAATACCATCAACTGGCTTCGAAATATCAAATATAGATGTAAGTAACGAAGCACCAGTCTCATTCGTAACACGAGAACAGAACCACTGAAAGGCTGTTTATTGTGTGTATGTATGTATTTTATTAACTAAAAAGCGCAATTTTTGAATTTGAATGTCCATGTTTATTACAAGTTCGGTAACACTTTTAATATTTTAACATCGACATTACATTAATCAGTAATTACAAGTTAACTACATTAGTTAGGTTATTAATTACAATCAAATTTTTATTTTCTAACGTTTACTTAACACTTTTTTATTAACAACATCATGCATCTATAGTAGATCGTGACTAAGAAACCCTAACATAAAAGATGGGGCATACTATTAACACACTGATGGTGTACTATTAACTCATTCGCGACGGGGCGTTGCTGGCTGTGCTTACTGTGGGTACGAGGACGTTTTTACTACATTAACGATTAGTCATTTGTTTCTGTTAACCAAATATGTATATTGTATAGTATTGTAAGAGATCTCTGTTGTTAGAAACGTATGCCAGAATAAAGTAATTTGAGTTTGAAAAATGACATTTTTAAAGCAGTGTTAAACGATAACTTAAATGATGATATAAAGCGTCATCCGCACCCAAGGCAAAATCTTAAATGACGACATTGGGCGTCATCCGTCGCGAATGTGTTAACACACTTCTACCATAGCTATAGTTTTGGATTAAATTTGAACTAAAAATAAAAATACTTTTTCCTGTTCTACTTCTCTTCTTTGTTCAAGACTTTTTTTAACGCTGCTATAGTAATCTAAGTGAGTCCTGTTTCTATGACGATACCAAAAAATATGCTGCAAAAGATTTGGAAAAAATAGTGATTAACTATTGAAAATATTTTGAAAACAGAACATTTGGATTTTTTTCTTATTAAAACCGTATGTTTACCAAAAGTCCTTTTAAATTAAGGAATATAAAAATTTCTGTTTGATACTAAAAATAGAAATCACTTTGATTCTTCCCAAATCGTTAAATTGTCAATATAAAAGCATATATAACATCATTTTTTATATCCACCACTGTGGGAAGTCACTAAATTTTTTACGGCCTTGTAACATACCTCACGGCCTATATATAATATTCTGAGCCATGTTCATCTGTTGTTTTTAAATACGTTCGCAAATAGTCAGATTGAAAACTGAAGCAGAGCATATATTCTTAACTATTGGCCACATGTAAATTTTGAAAGCGGGCACCATCCATCCATCCACAATTAACAATAATTGTAATTTGTGACCCGTAGTACATACAAGCTTAAAGTTTTGAGCAAACATCCTTCCTGAAAAAAGTGAGCGGAATAGGTACGCAAACGCTCCCAAAATATACTAAAATATTATAACATACCCCCAAATATATACTTCATATCGGCTTTGTTTCAAAACATATTTGTCGTTAATATAATTTTTTATATGCTCCGTGTATAATCGACTTACATCATCAATATATATATGTTTTCGAGTCGCTTCAGTAAGTCAATATAAAGTGGAAAAATATTACATATATAATATTTTTGGACAACTGGAATTGCCAACAGCTTGTTCAAAAGAGTCTCATTATATATCGTCATGATCATTCTGTTGCTTCAACATTTTCGTCTTTGTTTAAAATTTTAACTTTTTTAGAGGCTTGTTATTGTTACTCATCGATTTTTAGCATTACTTATGAAATGTAACTGATTTGTCTTTCTTTTCCTCTATTTTCAAGCGCCATTTAATTGAAGAATTTTATCTGTTTTTACTTTTATGCCAGAATTGCTTTCATAAATGTGTACTTTTACTAGATCCGCCTCTTTTGATTATTTACTTCTCCTAAAAATAAAACCACAAAACATTTGGGCACATTCCATGCTACGAGACCGTCAGGTAAAACATCAAGGACTTTTATTTGGTTTTATTAATTTTCTAACGTTGTCGGAAATTTCTTTTTTTCTAGGTAGTTTAATTGAAGATTTCCCTGATGTGCTTTTTTATTCCTTACCTAGAAGCGTATGAGTTTGTAGATCTTTTGTTATATTTCGACAGAGCTAACTCAAGACGTTTCGCTCGTGCTTTTACCGCTTACCCATATCTGTGGAGTTACCGTGTTTTGGTATTGGACACGTTTATTTTACTAGTTAATTTTCACTTCAAAAATAACCTCCGCCTCATTCTCCTTCGTCTTATATGATATTGTCGTTGGTCAAAGCGTAAAGCTGATTGAAAACTAATAAAAATGTCTTAGAAAGGTTAAATGATTCTATTACCGAGTGAATATTGTGTAGTTTACACACAAAAAAAAAAAGCTGTGGGTTATGGGATAAAGTTGATTTTTTTAAGGAAATAAAAAGGAGTTTCGGAAAATTTTTGAACATACACGTCTAAGCAATTAATAAGAAATTACATAAGCGAATAAAGCTCCCATTTTTTCATCCCGGAGCTTTCTGCCTTGTTTCCTATAATTTCTATGATAATCTAAAGAAAAACTTGCAAATTTTTTCTTTCTTTAAACAGAAGATCTAATTCCTATTTACAAGCCTATTTATATATGCAACGCCGGGATTTATGTAAAACTTTCCATGATGTACTTTTCTGAAGTATTTAAATTTTAAAATAACTATCTAATATATCTTTTCCTCCGATTATTCGCCAGCACATCTTGACGGTTTCGCGCGAACTAAACTTAGTGTACCTTATTATCTACTTCCATGAACTGATACTTATTATATAACTATACGAAGTCGGTCCAAATACTTGTTATTCTTTCCTTACTTTCCATTTGAACACACACAAAGGCATTTCACCGTTAAAGCACTTCAGCTGCTAAAAAACTTGGAAACGTTAACCTAAATAGGGACAATTAAATTGATAAAATACTTGGTATATCATTGGAAAAGTGAAGGTGTATTCAGTACTATTAATACAATAATTGATATTTATATGGCGCGATAAATTTTCCTTCTCAAAGGCTAGCAATAAAACGCGTAATGCAAAAAATTTCTCGGAAGTGGGAATTCCCCCACACACGCTTGGATTGTACCGAATAAAATTTGCATCTTGCTCAAGTTATTGAGAATCACTCTTTTACTTTGCAAATTCATGTAAAATTTAGATTATATAATGGTGTCTAAACGGATCCATCAAAACCAACCAGAGAAACCAACCAAAATGAATACGAGCAACAAGAATAATTTTTAAAATGTTTTTTAAAGTGATTTTTTTACTCTAACTAAATGGTGAAAAATTAATTTAGCCAACCACATTTATGTGACTATACAAAAAAGATTTCGACACGATTTGAGAAATTCCATTTTTTGTAAATGCCCCGAGGTTTTCTGTATAGTCACATAAAAATGACTTGAACGACATATATTTTTATCGTAAATAAAGGCTTGATATAAAATAACTTTTTTATGTAATTTGTTTTATGCTAAGACCACGCTATGCTAGGTTTTTGTTGGAAGCCCTTTGCAAATAATCTAGCTGTATATATGGTTGACTAACCATTTTCATCTTTCTTCACGTAAAATATCAAATTTTTATTTAAAGACCACCTTAAAGTTTTTTGGTGTAGGTATAAGTTGCCAACCGTAATTTTTCTTTATAAAGTTCAGGTAATCCGCAATGGCTTTCAACCATTTTGAGAAATCTTCCCTACCAAAAATGTTTTGCAACATTGTAGATACACGATAGTTCGTTATTTTCAAGAGACTATTCACTTCGTCAATGTCTGTCTCATCATGAGACACAGCATCAATTTCATCCATATTGTCAGCATCCTGATTAATAATATTCACAACATCTTGATTATTTGTATCCTCAATTATAATGTCGTCATTACTAGAGGTATTTCCCTTTTCCTTTTGCCTAATGATATATGACGGGAAATTTTTTATGTTTCTAACGTAAGGAAGACAAGTTTTTCGCGACCCCATAAATAATAACCAGGTGAAGCGTAAGCAATCATTATGAATTTCTTGCTGCACGCATCGAATTTTTCCTTTTGTTGACTAGCTTTGCAACCAAAAACTTGAAGTCTACTTAAGTTAGATTTTTCCTCATACCCAGTTCCAGCAAAGTATAGGCAAACAATGATCTATAATAGATAGCAACTAATCCGGTTTCATATCGCATATTCTTGCGTAACTTTGATTAAATTTGCTTGACATTTTTTTTTTTTTAATATTTTTGTTTCATCTTTTCATCTTTTCTATATTTTATAATAATTATAAAAATAAATAAATAAATAAAACCAAATAATATGCTTCTTAATCAAATATTTGCAAACAGAAAATTATCCAAATATGACTCTTATTGCTAAATAATAATAAATAATAATAAACAAACAGAAACCTGTTTGTTCGCTGAATTCGCTGCAATATAATCCTTATTTTATAAAGACAAATGTATAAAATCATCCAGTTCAACTCATAGAGATACAGGCAATGATTATAGCGTTGTTATGTATATATATGTACATTGTAGCTGTTATAATATATTGTAGCACCCTTAATAAAATCACCAAGCAAGGAGAGAATATCGTCGATGTACATATTAGATGAAAATTAAATACAGAGTTTTTCGTTTTTATTGTTTTTTTCCTTATAGGCAAAAATTTCAAACTTTTCCTTGTCCATAAATCCTCTTCACTCGATATCGAAAAATTTTTCATTAAGTTTGAATGACAAAGCGATAAAATATCGTTTCGTTCTTAATCGATTACTCATGCTTGGTTTTCTTTATATCACAAATCGAGGGTTACATGCTTTTTTTAGGGATAATTATTCGGGTGGCTTAGTTATTACAAAGTGCCCGCTTCCTTAAACAGAAAAAAAATATTCTATATGATTTTAAATTTTAACCAAACCGTCAGCACAACGAGCAGACACTCAGCATTCTTAATTAATTTGACAAATTTTGATGTTTTTATTTTTATATTTTCATTACATCACGACCAAAAATAAATAACTACTTATATTTGTACTTGTCTCACACTTCTGTTTAGTTTTATTTTTTCCGATCAAATAAAAGAAATATTTTTTGCAGTTTTATGAGATCATAAAAACGATAAGTAGTACATTTACAAGGAAAATTACAAATTTTTTTGTTCATTTATATTTTTATATTTGTGGTAGGAGAATCTTATTTTTGATTAAATCATTTTAGCCAATAAACACCTGAAGTCTAAGCGCTTCACTGTCTGTACTTTTTCTGCGGTTAACGTTATTTTTGGTAAGCATAGAATAATTTTTCTATTTATTTCTTTTGTTTCTGACACTTGAACTTGCATTTCCTCGGTAACTTCAATAATTTTAATTCTTTCGAGACCACTTCGATTTAATAAAGTCTTTTTTGTACGTTAAATTTTTTAATCCTTTTTGCAACATCATCTTTTCTTTTGATACGAATTTTCCTTATCTTCTTTCATTTTACGACGTTCAGCCCGGCTAATCTGCTTTTTCTTTTGATTACTCGCACATGTTTTGTTCTTGGCAAAATTAAAAGCTGTGGGCACTATCACTTTTTAATCAATAACTCAAAAAAAAAAGGCTTTAAAAGTTTTGTTTTAAATACCGCTTGTCCAACGTTATATGTAACGGGACGTGAACGTAAGTTGTAGGTGATAGCACATCGAGCACAGGCTTTCCTAATGTTTTTGCGGGTCTTTTTTCTAATCAACTCTATCTTCTTGTCAATCTTTAGAAGAAGTGTGTTGTAAAAGATCGAGACTTCGTAATAGCGCATATGATTTGTTACTACTTACCGTGTTTTTTCCAAACAGAACATAATACAGTGAAAACCCTGTGCTTGTATGAACAGCGCTTTTCAAGGCACAACTCATAATTGATAAGTTTTCATCCCAGTCTGGTTGAGAGGGTTAAACATATGTTCTGATGGTGCTTAAAACAGATGGATATACTCTTTCACTCGTATTAACTTGAGGAAAATAAGGAGGATAAGCCAGCAACGTTATGGTGAACACCGTAATTATCTAATAAGCACTTGAGTAGAGATGATTTAAATTGAACACCATTGTCACTCGTAATTGATTCCGGTACGCCAAAGATGTGAAATACACATTTTTCTAGAAAAGCATCTATATTTTGGCTACTAAGCTTTCTGATAGGTTCGAAAAAATGAAATTAAAGAAATGATCGACGTTGGTTACAATACCAATATTACCAGAATAGGAACTAGGATAGAGTCCTAATAAATCGAGACATAATCATTGAAAAGGTCGATCAAGGACTATTGGTTGACCTATAGATGGTCTTAAAATTTGGTTTTATCTGCTTACAGATATCACAGGAAGAAACCAAATCTGAAATTTGCTTAAGCATTTTCGGACAATAAACAAATGTTTTTAAGCGATAAATAGTTTTGGTTCTACTTTCACGAGCAGTCCATGGATGCTCATGAGCATGTTTGATTACACCATCTGTAAGATCTGATAGAACCCATAATTTCCATGAGTTTTGCTCTTGAATCACATCTCCTGTAGCGTATTCGGTCCGTTTGTAAATAAACCCGTCTCGAATTCCTATATCAGGTAACTGTTTCAGCTTGAACAGAAGACTATCCCTTAACGACACGTTATGCGGGGGGATTGAAACGCAACGGAGGTCAAATCCATTTCCAAAAAGTCGGTTAATTCTTCTAAGGAGCACTTATACATTTGCGCACTACTAATTTCGAGGTCTTCGGAACGAATGCGAGACTATGAATCGGGCACAATGTGTACCTCTACGTGTACCTTTTCGATGTCCGATTGAGAAGTTGAAACCTTGCAATTTCAACAACCATTTAGTCAATCGACCGTGAAGATCCCGACCATTTCGACAAACATCGGAAAGGATAGAGGCACAGAATAACTTTCTAATATTTAAAACAAATTTCTCGGAGCGACTTAATCAAATGGTGGATCGTTTAGATCTTTTATGAATCGAAGAAGCAAACAAAGTTTCATTAAAAAGTCTGGGGTTCACTTTATTATATTCAAGTAATTGGACATGATAAGATTTGAGCACCTTACGAGGAAAGTGTTCGTACGCGCTATGAGAATCATGATTATCTAATTGAATTATCACCACCATTCATTCAAACTTACGAGCTCTCTGAAGGAACGATTTCGACTCAGACATGTGACTTTAAAACTGATGGGTGTTTGGTGGTCTCGGATGACCCAAACAGTTTTTTGAAGATTTGCTATATTTAGGACAATTTGGTCTCAAAATATTTGACAAAATATAAGTCTATGTGCTAGGCAGTCTTTGAAACCATGGCCATATTTTGAGCAGTTCCAACATGTTAATGTTTTGATTTCATCCCCTTCCGTTTCTGAATTGCGAACATTGAGTTTTGAGAATCTAGATCTATTTAATTCTGCATCTAGTAACTCAAGCCTCACCACAAATTGTCTTAAAATCACTTTAGATGCAAGAGTTCCTTACGAATTTCCGGACGTAAAGTCCTTTTCAGAATTTCAGACATTACAAAAATTAAATTTTATTTATTTCGATTGTAGAATTTATACACAAATTTGTAATATTTCTTTGAAACATCGAGGAATCTCTTCAATCCAATGTTGAACACGCGATAATATTTTTGACCGTTGTCAATTTTTTCCACTGTCATTTTTTGTCTCCTATCTTCGATCAAAAATGTTCAAACGCACATTAGCTTTTGCAAATCCTATAACCAAACAAAAACTCCAGAGTCTCTCTTGACAATTAATTTTGATGGAAAAACGATAAATTTTTTGGTTTAACTTTATTCTGGTTTTTACTTTCATTCGTCATGTTTTATTCTTTTCATAAAAAAGTCCTTTATGTATTTATTCAGTTACTTACTCATGAAAATCAACTAAAATAAATCAGCAGTCGAATTCGATTGTTAGAGTTTAGAAGTAAATCTTGTAATAATTAATATTAAAAATGAGTATAAAGTCAATAAGGAGAAGTGAAGAACAAAAAATATTTTAATACAATAATTCATGCATACTACATGTATACTACATAAGAAAGAAAAAAAAAAGCATGTACCCAACAAGCACAGGGGCTCGCCCAAAACTAGTACAGGACAAATTGCAAATGAATCCCTAATCCTCACAAACTTCCAAAAGCTTGGCAACCAATATAGTAAACGGCAGCAATTGATTTTCAAATCATAATGAGATGGTAAGATTAAAAGTTAGTTTAAATACAACATAGGCAAATTAAGCAAAGTTGTTTGAATAGACCTTAACGGATTTTATACGCATTATCCGCACAATTTACAGTTAAATCGGAATTAGCAGTTAAAAAATGTCGTCAGAAGTATTCAACAAACAAGTTTAAGGTTTCAATATCATCAGACGACTCAGAGCCATTGAAAGAAACGTGCGAGGAATATCTTGAGATTTTTCTTTTGGATTTGACAAACTTAATAAAAAATATCTAGGATTAACAAGCAGTGAGGATTTTATCAACTGAAGATGTCTGCAATAATTTTGGTGGTTGAGGTAATTAAATCTATGTCTTGCAACGGAGTAGGCAAAATACTAACTAGACTTTGTCACTACATGAAAACTTTTTTCACAACCTTTGTGCTAATTTAATTCTTTGCGTTCTTCCCATCAACAAATTTCTTCTTTTTTTCTCTATCTCGTTTGTCAAAAAACTCAGAATCGAAATGTCTTAAAAGCTCCGCCAAAATTTGCTCAACGTTAAACATACTTCCCGTGAGTGAAATTAGCAATACATATAACACAATGTAGTATTCCTAACAACCACATGTTACATATTATCAGACACAACGAAATACGTAAAAGTTCCAATATTTATTTCAAAATTGAGATTAGGAAAATCTTAGGGACTTTTTGTGTATCTGCAATCAATAACTGTACGGATGTACGAAACAAGACCAAATAATACGCATGTGTAATATGTAGCAAACACACTTTGCTTTCCTTTTTATCGTTTATTGGGAAGAATTGAAGAATTCTTAATTCTATGTTCACCAAATATTTTGAAAAACTGCAATGAAAACTTTCATATCAAGAAATATGAACAAATTTTTAATTATTAAAAAATGTTATGTTGTAGTTCTCTTTATTTTTACGCCTTTATTAATGTTATGTTTATTAATTTTATTTGCTTACAAATTCTCCTGAGTGGCCAAGTAGATAAAGGGTCTCTACTAAAAACTAAATCGTCATGATTTCAAATATCAAATGCGGTAGAGTTTTCAATAAAATCGATAGTCTTCGATGCTGGTGCTTTCAGACTTTAGTCTTAGAATATATTTCTCTGGCTAAATTAATAATAATAATCTTTGCTTACAAATATATGTTCGACTCATTTTACCCAATTTTCCATATCACATACGAGTTATCCTGTACGGAGAATATACAACGAATGATATATTAAAAACTAATTCTTAGCCCTAGCTTATCTGAACTGTTTTTTATTTTTCCGGTTAGTATACTCTGAATCGCCCTACTGTTCAGCCAAGAATTTCGAATTTTTGTACAATAAGACCCTTAATATGAAGTCTGAAGTCTAGCCGTCTACACACGCCGCAGTCATCGTTCGTAGTAAACCAATCATTCGTTTTCTCCATAATTTCATCAAAAATTATCTTCTTAATACCTACTTTATGTTTATTTTCATAATATTCTGATACGTACATTCCATGTGTTTCCCGGTATATTTTAAAAATTTCGTCTTTGTAGGAATGTATTTTTTTGCACGTATGTGCGAATGTATTATGAAAATTTCCTTCTTCGCCTCCTTCGTAGTTTCGAGGAACATTTTAAAGGGCATATTTTTTTTAAATTTTTTTTATTTTGAAATGTATACTATTCGTATATTTAATATACGCATATATTTATTTCAACTATGAAATACATTAATTAATGAAATAGATATAATAAAAAATTTTTTTATATTACTTAATTTATTTAAAAAAAAGAATCAACAGCGGTATGGATATTGTCCTTAAAGCATCTCTTGGTCCAATTATTTGTAATACTTATCTGAAATTCGCTTTCGAAACTCGAAACTTTTGCAGAAATCGACATGCAACAATATAAATAAACACATATATATGGAACATTTCGTGAATTACAGGAAAAGTAAACACACTTTTCGGTGAAAGTGATTTGCTTAAAGAAAAGAAAATTTGAAATCTTTTATTAATTCACAAAACATTTCTAAAATGAAAGGCCAATTCATAAAAATGAAAATGATATCACTAGCTTGCTCTAATTTAGAAAATGTTTATACTATAAGGTGTTCTGTTACAGTAGTTTTTGTGTACTTTCTGCATATATGTATCATAAATCAAAAAAACTTATACATTTTCAGATAGTGTAAAGCGATTGGAAACATCCCTCAAAGCCCTTCTCCTTCTCACAACAATTCTCAGTCGCTACGGTCAATCTTTATCAAATAGTATAACATGATGTGTCGAAGCATTTCGCCCAATATTTATATATTAAGCAACACAAAACGATTACTTGTTAACATTTAAAAATATATTACTTATCTTTCACAAAGTAAAATTTTTTTGGTTTGTTAAGATAAAATGAATTAAGTCAATAAGCAATGTGACTTATATGTTCACTCAAAAAAAATCTGGAAAAATTTTAAAAGCAAAAAATTTTTTTTCTTGTTTCGCGGCTGACTCAAATATTTTCTTTAATAAATTTTGTTTTCGTTTTGACTCCAGTGTTTGTGAGTAAACAATTTTGTCTGAAATTTATTTTATTCTCAATTTACAGCGGTTTTCTCTTATTAATGCCACTCTAAATCACCAGTGCTAACTCAGAACAGCCAATATTAATGCCAAACGTAAGTTTTTTTGCGTTCGTATAATCTGAGAAGTATATAAGAGTGTATTTAACCGCTGTTGCGCCTACGGGATCTCAAAAAACCAATAGTCGTTAACCAATGCTGCACGCTCACATAGACGATGCGAAACCAAGCGAAAACATAAGCTGACTTTTGGATTCGTGATTATATAATAGAATTGTATATGTTTGTGGTTTGCAAACGCTTGGAAGAATGCGACATCATGTCTAGAAACGATTAACAGAATCCGTGCCCATACAAATGATAAGAATGAAAGAGTAAGCTCTCAAATTGCTGCTCATTGACGGTGTTACTACGGTTATTGGTGACAGATACACAAAAATGCCTAATATTCTTTTTATCTTAATTTTGAACAAAATGTCTACGTATGCATTTCGTTGCCTCTGATATTACATAATACAACACAGCTGATTGCTCTTTATGCACGATTATTTTTGCTCATTGGAAGAAAAATAAGAGTAAATTGGCTTCACATCGTCCAAGACTCTTTTGTTATGTTATGCTACTACTTTTGGCCCGAAAAAAATAATAAGCTAAGACAAATACTAATTCAAAACGATGTGAAATTATGTCGGTAACATGATTTGTGAAAAACTATTGATATAGGTTGGTTATTTGTTCTCAAATGCTCAATCGATCACCTAATTCGCTATATATTAACGCTTCAGTTAACGTGTTTTCTTTTCGCTCTCCATAAAAGTTGGGGGTTGCGGAAGCGAAAAAGATGCTGGTGGCCATTATGACTAGATTTAATAGATTCCAGGAAGAGTTTGAAGACTGTGTGCTGTTGAATGGGTCTGAGTTATCACACATGAATTGCTCATCTCTTCCCAGCCAAATCTGTGAGACACAGAGTGTTGCATGTGGACCAGCGCCAATGGCACTAGTCCATATTCGGATTCCTTCTTTGAATACTGTTTTACGTTCCGAAGTAGCGCACCCTGTCGTGCCATTCGTCGATCTGTTGTCCGTAGACCTGATGGATTTGTTCTCACCGAATCCAGCTTTGCAATTGCCTTTCCTTTTTGTAACAGGAGTGGTAATGATACTGTGAAACGGGATCTATCGAAGGATACGATGGTGAAAAAATTGTGGAGTCTGCCTAGAGGCAGCTATGCGGCGACAGTAAAAAGTTCAATGAGTATAACCTCAACATTGTCGCTTGGTTCTAATAATTCAATCCTCTCAGCATCTTACAGCCCTCTGCATTCTAATCAGGTTATAGATCTTTCATCTAAAGAAACCGTCAGGCTATAAATCCGTTATTCATGACAACCATTAACCCTCAGGGTGAGTTAACTATTAGTAGCGTGTCGCGGAATGTATCGCTGTTTACTAGTAGGCGTGAGGTAATTTCTGTGCCACCCAGGAAATCGATTTTTATTTCGGAGCTGGGCCCTGGTATGGCTGAGATATCAGAGCTCATATTTTGATGAAAATTGCAACTCTTAATTCCAACAGACTATATATATTTAAGATCAAATCACTAATGTTTCTTCAGACCCAATAACCATCATCTACAAAAATTTTAGAGGCCGAAACTCAAAAATTCAATCTACTTTGCCAAATTCAGTTAGCATCAAGTTTTCCTGTTTGGCTTTCAGTGAAACTTTGTTAAAGCGCGGTCTACATTCGTCGGAACTTTTTTATAATTCCTTTTTATAATTCTTTCCAGGTTTTCAGAAAGGATTGATTGGATCGCATTGGTGGTGGTGCTTTAATTGCCTTATCTGCTGCAGTCCCGTCGCATTGAATTGAATGTCCTACTTCTCCCGGCGTTGAATTTATTACCATTCTGGCGAAAATTGTCAATAAACAGTATATGGAACTTGCTCCTATATTCCCCCAAATGTGGATATCTCTATTTAAAAACATGCTGTTCTCATTCGTACCGTTGCCGAAATGTCTAAACCCACTAATACAGTCATAGCGTTGAGAGACTTCAATTTGCGGCAAGTCACTTGGTGTTATAGTGATCATTTTGGTCGTATGGTCCCCTCTTCAACATCTGATAGACCTATTGTGTTCTTCAATAAATTATTTGATTGTAATTTACTTCAATACAACCGTTGCCAAATTCCCGGAGATAGTTATAAGTCGCTGTCCACCTTTTAGTTTGCCAAAAGATCCGTATCATCCAGTTATTTGCATTTCCTTTGATTTCAGGTATGATAGTTCGTTGATCTATTCAAATCCAAAATACTGCATTAAACGTTATAATAAAACCAATATCTTACTATTTAAATCTCATCTTTCATACATTATGTTCGATTTCTCTGCTGGAAATATTGAAAACTTACTGTCTCCGTTCTATAAAGTATTATATCTAACTAACTCTGCATCCCGCGAAGCAAATGCCCGCTATAGTGTAACAAGAGAATTATATATTTTAAAAATAGGAAAAACAAACTTTTCAAAAAATTTGTGAAAAGTGGTTCTGCTTATAACTATTTTGCCTATTCTATAGCAAGCCATGAATTTAATTACCTCAACCACTAATGGTTTTGCAGATATCTTCAGTTGGTAAAATCAATACTGCTTGTTAATCCTAGATATTTTTTTAAGTTTGTCAACCCCTAAAGAAAAATCTCCAGGTATCCCTCGCACGTTTCTTTCAATGGCTCTGAGTCGTCTGATGATATTGAAACCTCGAGTCTCCTTGCAAAATACTTCTGACGAAATTTTTTAGCTGCTAATTCCGATTTACTCGACAACTATCCGAACCTGATCACTAACTTGGTTTCGATACCTAACTTGGTCATTTCAGAAAATGACAGAAATGGGTTTTACATGGTTTGAGGTCTTTAATATATTGTTGTGCCCCTGACTTGATGGTATTCCATCATGTATACTTAAATCACACTCTAACGAGCTATGTAGTGTTATTTCAAAGATTTTAACCAGTCTTTCAAATCAGGTGTTTTGCTTTGGAGCAGCTTTTATCTTCATAACAGATCATTCAGGGTTCTGTTTAACTTCATCACCTCGGATGACGTCTGGCATTCCTCCTTCAATTTTATGGAATTTAATCTAAAAAAATGCTAGAAACTTTCTTTCTTAAGAAGAAAGACATTCAACGCTAAGTGTTTCATCGATTCATACAAGTTGGAAAACGTATATTCGTTCATCGATTTGTGGGTCTATTCGAAACTTCACACCTCGGATGAATTTCCTATGACGTCTGGCGTCCCGCAAGTCGGTCAATTAGGGTTCTTTCTATTTACTTTGTACATTAATGATCTCCCCTCGGTGATCAAATCTAGCCAGATCTTAATCCGCTTGGAATCCGCTTGTTCCTGCTTCCTTATGAAAATAGGTTGTGTATATTATTTGTACCATCACTTGAGAAACGTACATTTACACTAGCTATTTTCTTCTTAATTACGTGGTAGTTAATAAATGGTACTATTGATTTGCTCACATTACTTCGTGAAATAAACTTTAATGCCACTAATCCCTTCTTTACTTTATTTTCATTACGCTTAGTCACTGTAAATATAACTATGAGCTGTTTAATCCGTTCAGAATTGTTTGCAGAAACCTAAACGATGTCTATCACTAATGTCAATATCGGTCTCTTTAAAGTCTATCAAAATAACTTTGCTTAATTTACCTATGTCGTATTTAAACTAAGTCGTAATATTAACATCTCACCGTTATTCGAAAATTAACTGGTGTTCTTTACTGTTATCGGGTGCCAAGTTTTCCCATGTGCGCAATGATTTAGGGTTCACTTGCTACTTGGATCTGTAGCGGTTGTGGGTGTGCCTCTGTGCTAGCTGTGTGCACAGCTATTTATTTATACATTAATTATTATTTGTCAAATTTTCTTTTTGTTTACTTCTCCTTATGGACTTAGTATTTGATATTAGCTTTTAATATTAATTAGTAGAAGATTTAATTCTAAGAGTCAACTGAATTCAGCTGTTAATTTATGTCATCTGAGTTTCATGTGTAAGTAAATAAATAAATAAATAAATAAACAAATCTAATTCTTTAGAGAGCAAATGTTATGCCAGCTATATCCGAAATATGAAAAGCGTCTTAAGAAATTTTATAATCTTATTACCTTAAAGCTTAAAACAAAGGGTTATCCGTCCCTTATGGTACATGGCAAGCATGAAGTCCTTAATCCGGTAGAAGTAATCTCTTTGCTGAAGTCTTTGAAAGAAAGTAATCCAATGTTGATCACCTGCCGGATAATTATTCGCATCTGATTGAGTCGTAACGTGTGGTGTCTTCGGAAGAAGAAGTTCTTTCTGCTCTCCTAGCTTTAAAATTGTTTTTCACTCCTGGACCAGGCGGTATACAATTCTCGATTCCTCGCTCATGTGTTGAGTTCATTTGAACTCCATTAATAGATATATTCAATAATAGCTTAAAACAAGGTTATGTTTTTATGGCTTGGAAGATGAGTTTTATTACGCCATTGTATAAAAGCAGTTGCAGAAAGGGCACTGAAACCTGAAGGGGAATTGCAAAACTAAGCGTTTTGGCTAAGTTGTTTGAATCGTAGTAATTAACTGTCTTCAGTAACCCACTCCGTTTTATCTGGTTTCTCTAGTGAATGGTCAACCTCCAATGATATATTGTATTCCTAAGTTTTGATGTTTTTGGCTTTTCGGGTCAGTTTGAGTTTGAATTTTTTTAAGTTGTATAAGAAAAAGGCAACGAGGTTTTTTCTAAATTTTGTGAAATCAAAACTAAAAAGTAGAAAACAAAACAAACCAAATATTTTAGCGGGAGTGCTTACTTCTGTTCGAAAAGCTAACGAAGCGAGAAAAATGTCACTCGATCGAATTGGCATGGCGAAGGCGATACCAGTAGTTACAATACGACGTGAGAAGTGTTTAGAAAAATGTCTAATTTTAAACGAAACATATATCTGACGCCCGCAGGGACATCATAATGAAATAACGCAAAAGTCATATCAATTACTGGCATTACTTCAAGCAGATAAACAAGAATTTACCGATAGCTTAGTCAATATATTTGGCCAGAGGGTTGTAATACGCAGTATTATCGCAAAAAAATTTTAAAACAAATGCGGCAATAATAATGGAATAAAGCTAATGTCATTTCAATTTATGACATTACTTCAAGCAGACAATAACATGAAAATGGATTTTTTATTGGTTTGTACATCTGATTCAACAATGGCGATAATTATTATCAGCACTACAGACGAAACAAACTGAAAGCATGCTTAATCAATTGGAAGCTATAACAGCAATGTAGTATTCATTAGATAATTTAACCAAGAGGTAGCCGATTGTGTCCACCCACTTGAATTCAATGTCGGCAACAAGTACCATTCTGACGAATGCGAAAAATTTGTGAATGGCAGAAGTGTAAGCACTGTTGCAACTACAAAAAGAGCAGACGACTACAACTGCAACAACAGCAATACGAACCGTTTCAGCAGCAACTTCAATAACAAAGCAAATTGTATTGACCTAAAAAAAAAGAGAAGGGAAAAATTCCAAGTTTTCAAAATAAATTTTTAAAATAAAAAAGAAAACTTTAGTTTTGTAAAACAAAATTTTAATTAATTGTATTTTACAATAAATTTTAGTATTTAATAATATATCTTTAAACAAAATTGTGAACTTTCCCTCCGAAAACATGAAGATACGCAAAAATAGAAATGACACAGGATCTAACACATCACTGATTGATTTAGCACCATTCAGTGTCAAGTCCGTTCGCCAACACCAATATTGAACCACAGATAGTTGTTGCTTCCGGCTACCAGCATTCTGGACCAGCTGACCTTGAATTTGGTTCATCCACGTCAAACTACAATTTAACTACAAACATCTTGTAGCGAATATAATCCTCACAATACTCGACAGCATCCACTCGATACAAATGACAACACTGAGCTTAAAAGGGGCCTAGTACAGAGACGTTTCCTTAGTGAGAGCAAAAAGTTGGACCGAATATTATTTGACTCCGAAATAGGGGTAGAAAACCGTCCGCACTTTACAGGACACTCCGACTTTTTCCGGATCAAGTTTTAGGATAGATGTACTAAAAAGAAATGGCTTAAAAAGTTGCTCAAAAACTTAAATGCAATTTTCGCTAGCTCAATCCATTTGCCTGCAGAGGCATTACATTATATTATTATATACAATTTTATTACATGCAATATATTAGATTATTATATTAAAATAATATTGTTACGAACATCCCAAACCCAGTTAATGCTAACTAATTGATTTTCGTAAGTAATAAATTCCTTAGTGCATATTCGCGGCGCGTCATGCAAGTGCCGGCCCACGAAAAAGATTAGCAGGAAAATAGACAGAGAAAAACCCAGGTGCACATGCGCGGCACGTCATACAGCCGACCGAGGAAAACGATTGGCAGAAAAGCAGGGATTAAAAATGAAACTATGAAGTTAGGTGATCGTAAAATGCTTGTAAAAATGTATATAAGTAGACTAGTTGCGGAAGGCAGAGTTATACGAGAACATTGAGTCGTAAGAGAATATTCAAGTAAAGACTAATAATAGTTGTGTTAAGCAGTCAGTGCTTCTAAAGTGTTTTGTGTGAAAAAAGGATCGTTAAAAACAAAATAAATAATAAATTGTAAATAATCCTACATTTAGGAACAAAATAAGACTTTGAAGTGCATTTTCGTTTCAATGTCCACGATCCAGTGATACGGACGGTATCTTAGCAAAAGCGGAAATTTGTAATAATGTTGTAATCATTAATATTTCTTGAAATGATGTTCAATAATTTAGATATAACAGAGTCGCGTGAGTGCTTGAAAGTGTGCTGATTGCGGTTTCTTCAACCTAGCTTATTTATTGTTTCGTCACTTATTAATATGCATTTATAAAAAAAGTTTCAAAAGAAATTTAATAAACCTCTATATAACCTACCCTAATGTTATACATCCCCATACTCTAAGCTGACAACATGTCAAGAAACTTAAGGGTTTTCATTTTATAACTTTTTGAATTCTTACAGGCAAGAAACAGGATTATGGAAAAGATGCTCCATGCTGAGCTTTGTAGAGCGATGGTCGAAGAAATTTGGCAACCTTTAGGTAACGAAATGATTATAATAAAACCGGTTGGACCCGGTCTTGAATATGCTTCACTAGTTTGGTTCCCTAGTTATCTATGCCGCCCAGAAAGGGTTTCTACTATGTTCGTAATATTGGTTAAGATCTCATCCCCTCTTTGGCAACATATCAACATAGATTTTGACTAATTGACTTATCCTCGCTTGAAAAGCGGGGATTTTTCTTAGGTATTGTTTTTTTGCGTGATCTGATGCTAAACGCTAGAATTGATGTGACGGTCTTATTAAACGAAGTTGACAGTAGAGGGCAACACCACTTTAGCAGCCTAAAAAGATGGTGTGACAATTTATTTTAGATGGAAGCGGAGAAGGAGGATACGGTAAAAAATTTAAATGCAAAATGAGAATTGTTTGAGTTATGCTACGTGCTGTTTTCAAAAATTGTTTTTTGAAGTAATCGCCAATAAAATGTAGACATATACTGTAGACATTCGTTTTTACAGCAACAATTGTCTGCGATATGTGATGATATCACAAAAATGCATGTTTTATGTATTGTTCTTCATTTTCTTCCCACGGCAGGAACACAATTTAGATGGTGCGAAATGATGCAAAAAACTACAAGAAAATATATAATTGTGTAGCAAAATTCATAGCAAACTTCAAAACTTCATCCCAAACTTTCAGGTTCTTAGTAGAAGTATTGAAAACTTCAGAGTCGCTCTTTGTATTTTTTTGGAAATGCTTTTAAATGAACATAAGCAGGAATTGAAACTGAACAGGTAAGATATTAGGCTGATGGTTTCCAAACATTGGCTTGGCTCAGGAATTCTTGTCGTAGTGCTTGGCAAGCGGCTTGGAATTTTCAGTATCTATTAAAATAAAGAACAAATTTTTTGTTCGAAAAAATATATGGTATGTGCTTCGCCACGGACCTCGCCAATTTCAATTAATTTAACTTAACCAAGGTAAATTCAGTTATGAGCTATTTTATTCCTTTTGTGTTCTTTATAATATTTTTCATAACGCGTATCATTTTATCAAATAAGTAAGGTATTCTCGTATTCTCGCATTCTCGTAAATTTGAAAAATGGAAGACATTGTTTTATGGGCGTTCCTATCTAAACTGTTCTGTTTTGCCTCGAAATTCTAGGCATCTAGTCCTTCCCTTCGAAAAGTTCATCCGCCTTTAGCTGTTTCTGAAAAGGTTGTAAATCGTTATCTACTCTTTGGCTTATCCTTCCATTACAAACACGTCAGCTTAAGGAACCTTAGTATGCTACATTGTGTTCCTCAAATCCATAATATGACTTTAATAAAACCAGTATTTTACTTGTAAAAACTATATTATAACACATTAGTCTTGATTTCTGTCGTAACAACGCAAACATTCTAATATCTTCTTTTTATAACATATTAAACTTAGGTACGTTTCGAGTACATAACACTCCCTTTCAAGAACGTACCCAACATGTTTCAACAGAATACTTAACTACTATAAGAATAACAAAACCAAATTCTTTAAAAAATATACAAAAAGCGCGTCTGCTTATGGCTACTTCAAATAATCTAAGGCGAGGGGTAAACTTAATCACGACAACCACACCAAAATTAATGTAAATACTTACAAAAAATAAAATGTTCACTCTTTATTAGTTCAAAACATTTTTATAAATGGGTTAATTCTAAAAAGAGTTTCGATATTCTCTGCATCGATATCTTTTATTGCATCTGACTTGTTTGACGATTAAGAAATCTTGAATCTCCTTGCCGGATAGTTTCAACGTAATATTTCTACTGCTAGTTTCGATTCTACTGGTAACTGCTCGCAGCAAAAAATCAACTCTGTTTTCGTCTATAATTCGGTCGTTGTGAACGTGACTTATTACAAAGTTTAAGATCATAAAGTACAGTTGCGCACGAGTGCTTCATAACATCCCATTATAGATTTTTAAACCATGCTTTGGTGTGCTGCGTGGCGATAGATGAAATGTTTTGCAATCTCGCTCTGAAAACGAAAATTTTTCTCTCATAATGGAAAATTAGTTTTTTTACTCCAGTGCATAAATTTGGAAATAGATATTTTTTTGGAGAAATACGGAGGTGTTTTCAAACTGTGTGTTTTACCAAAACTGGTTAGGCGAATCGTTATTCATCAAGTAGTCTTAGCTATTTGGTCGTTTGTTCCTCCATTTCAGCATGCCTTTCTAAACGGAAGATCAACGAATCTTTTAGAATTTAGTTGTCGTGTTTTCTAAGCATTTTCTAGTGGCTCGTATGAAGACTTTAGGAAATCTTTTGACCGCGTTGTTTATAGGCTACTGATTTTAACTCTTTAGATGTTCGGGTTCCCATCATAATTAATGAAATGGGTAAGCTTCTATTATCATAATAGAGTACTTACAGTCCTTGTCAACTACGTCAGCTCTAATGAATTTCTCTTGACGTCAGTTCTCCCTCAAGGTAGCCTCTCGATGTTCCATCGGTGATTAGGTCAACGTATCTTTTAATGTAGGCCGATGATGCGAACCCACTCCTTTACTTTGTTACTCCTATTTGCTGATTCAGATAATTTGGCTACACGGTGCTGATTTAATTTTATGACGCTAAATCTAAAAAAATGCAAGATCTTCTCATTGTCATGGAGAAATTCATTGATTTACAAAAATTGAAATATTCGTAAACTTTTTGATTTACGGGTTTTATTCGACCAAAGACGAAGTTTTCATCTACATATTGCACTCTCCATAAACAAAGCTGGTTCAGGGCTTAGCTTTATTAAACGGTTGTGCTGGGACCCATACGTTAAAAAGGGCTGTACATGAGCTTCCTGGGACTAATACTTAAATATACTTCGGTCGTGTGGTTTCCTTTCTGGCGGTGTTAATTTAATAGAATCACTTCAGAAGCCATTAATTACGCCGTTAAGAATTTGGAATGAAATTCGTTGGCCTTCTTGCCACCAGGCAAACGTAGTTTTATTCGAGGTCCTTCTTAGTTAAGTTAACAATTGACCTAAATGATATCTATAATTTAAGAATGCGTGCCGCCGTCTACATTGACTTTTAATCCCTAAAGCTTACGATGATTTGTAAATTCAACTTCTCTATTGTCGGTTGCCAAGCTTTTGCACGTTTGTATCAGTTTAGAGTTTTACTATTAACTCGAAATATCGAAGGCATCAATCTGCCTCTATGCCAGAAATATACAAGCGTATTTTTCTTTTTTAGTTATTTTTATATATTTTTTTTTTTGATAGTCATCCGCATGAGTAGCCGAGTAGCCAGAGCATCGCGTATAATAACCCAATGGTCGCGGGTTCAAATACCAAGTGCGGTACAGTTTTCAATAAAGCCGAAAACCTTTGTTGATACTGCTTTAAGACTTCAGTTTTAAAATTTATTCTCTAGCTAATTTAATAATAATAATAATAACAATAATTTTTTCTCTTTACCTCTTTTTATGTATATATTTGTATACAGATATTTTGTTCTTCTTTTACTTTTTATAATACTTTGTAAAAGTTAAGTCTAAATGTGTAGCTTAAAACTTATGTTTAAGCGTCTACATTATTCGGTTGATATTTTATTGTAGGTGCACAAATAATAATAAATAAACAAATAAATCTTTGCTGCAAAGAAGGGGTCACAGTTTTAGTATTCAGCAATTAAAAAAATAAAAAATTGAAACGTTTTTGGCTATTCAATAACGTACGCCAGTTTGCCAAATATAATTCTTCACCTATCTTTGTTATGAAACTGAACATATATTAAAATGGGACTTTATATGCCAAGGGTTCGTTAATTAGGCGAATTCATTTTCTATGGCGTTCGATTAGTCAAACCTGCAAACAGGGTTGAATCGACTCAGAATTCGACTGTATTCTGTAAACTCTATCGTACTTGAGATTTGAACCCGCGACCATTGACTTTTTTTCTCCGGAAAAAACACAAATCTTCTGGATACCGAAAACGAAAACTAACAAAATGCAACGCGTACTAAGATAGATTGCCACCTTCGCATATAGACTACTAAAAGTTATTATTGATCAACCGCGGTTATAGTTTATTTTTTTTAGATTAATTAAAAACTTATTAGTTAGAAGGCTAACATTTCGAGATTATAAAAATTTTGAAGGCGTTCCTTTGCTGCTCGACGTCAACTGCATAATTTGGAATCAGGCCATTCCTGTGCAAATCTTATAATTCAAATTTAAACTGCAGGTATATTGCGTATTGTTTTACTAATACCAGAGTTGTCTGCCTGAACATTACGAAGCCAAAGTCCAAATTAATGGAAATCAGCAAGAAATTCAAAATTACAGTTTAATGCTAATAATATATAGTTGAAAAAGAAAATAAAAATTAATCGTGAACTAATATGGGTAAAAAAAAGTAAAACCACTCCTCTTCCACAACGTGTAATTGCTATTAAAACCAATTTGGCTTTAAAAAATATTGTGTAAACAGCCACATTGTTACGTCCTATGAGTCTAATGAAATTATTATGATTCGTACCAGAATAAAGCTTATTTTATGAAGAAATTAAATTTCTTAAATTCATAAAATAAATTAAGGTAATAAAAGTGGTTTTACTTTACTGACTGACATATTCAACAAATAGTGCAAATTCTGATTCCATATTTTTTGGAAGAAATTAAGACATTTTAAACTTTAAAACAATTAAATTTATGTATTTTAACGGTTGTGTAAAATAAAAATATTTAAATGTCACATTTGTTTCAATACTAAATATTTCACACTCATTGATTTCTTAACTGTAC
Organism: Glossina austeni; assembly: GCA_000688735.1. Taxonomy (NCBI): domain Eukaryota; kingdom Metazoa; phylum Arthropoda; class Insecta; order Diptera; family Glossinidae; genus Glossina; species Glossina austeni. The sequence goes on from KK502668.1 coordinate 101,512, forward strand.
TATATAAAAAACATTGTTTTGAATATTTAAATTAACTACACAATATATTTTAACGTTCAATTACACGCTTCTACATAAAAACTGAAAATTTATTTATGAGGCACATTTTGCAAATTGACTATGTAATGTGACTTTTGTGTTAACTATGTGATGTAGGTCCAAATTTGCCGCTAATAAAGACCCATAGCGCATCCGATAACCGGTATTCTATATGTTGAGTACGTGAACAACCGGCATACTTATACGCATGTGTTATATTTCAACTGGTGCTCAAACTGGATTTTTTAACATAATTATTTTCTGTTTTGATACCTATCCTAAAGTGTGTTAAAATATACAAATCACCCTTTTTCTTTTTTGATCATCGTTTTCTGTTAGTTCGGGAACAATTTGAATTCAATTAAAAATTAGATGCGAAAAAGTTAAGTCTTAAAAGCGCAGGCGATTAACATTCGTTATATCATTTTGTAGCTCGTTCTGTTTTATCACCATAATAAGTGAAAATTAGAATTGTTAGAGCACTTACCAGCTAACAAAATTCGTCCAATTAACTCATTTCGTCCAATATTATCAAAATCCATGACCATAACATCCAAAGAACATTCTCTTATTTTCTCCCAGGGTACATTGAAGCTGAATGATTCATTGAAGACTGGATTTAGCGTGCAATTAAAAATAGGTGTTTTACGCTTTTCAATGCGTTTTTCGCCAAATTGTAACCAGACTTTCACATATGGATCTGAAATTTAATATAATTCTTCTAGTTATGATTTATCTATACTCAAACAAAAAAAAAAGCAGAAGAAATAATTGAAAAATCTATGTTTGTCTTGAGACGAACACTACTTTTCCATAAAAAGAGGTCATACGTAAGGTCATACATAATTCAATTCATATTTTTGTAACTTATATATCTTCTCAATTAGTATTTATATAATGTCTTTATAACAATATGAGGTTGGGGCCATCTTTATAATGTCTGGGGGACGCAATTTCGCCGCCTTCAAGCATATAATCGTATATGATATAATATACTCTTTTCTAAGTACGATTTGTGCTACATTTTATATACATTCTCTTATCACACGTTTTTTATTCTAGTGTTTTGTTCTGCTCTTATATACTTTAACAAATACTGGAATTGCAATTACTTTGCCACCTCGTACTTAACATTTAGATTTACAAATTAGAAACCCATAAAGAATGCAAATTTGACAAGAGTAAGAGTTTGATCCGTTTTATATACATGCTTCAAAATCTAAAAATCTCAGTGTCTATTGCACTAGAGAATTTTATCTTAAAGATACTGCAAAAAGTTCGAATGAAAATTATGGAAGTTGTACTGTTTGCCGATTTGAAGAATCGTATTTTAAGAAAAGCAGCTTTGAAATATATAACAGAGACGTTGGATTATTATAACAGGCTTTCTATTAATTTATTAATAGATATTATAATTAATATATCTATTAATTAATATATACATTCCCAAAACCGAGGAAGCATTTATTTATTCTCGGAGATTCTAAGCATCTATTAAGCTAAAAACCATTGATTTTCTGAACATTTTTTATACAGCCACATTTCCACTTAAAAAGGCATCTACATCAGTATACAGATTCGCGCGCAACTAGCAAAGAATAAAGCTAACTTTTTTTTTCGCGGTAGTCAGATTGGACTCATTTGAACTATCTCAGTTACTCCCTAATTACAAGAAAATTTTAATTTCTGGTGATTTAAATTATAACATTTCTAAAGATTATAATTGGTGGGCGGGGTAAACGGATAAAATATCGGCTGTTTAAGAATAATCGCATTCCGTGTTTTAACAGGTTTCAGTTGACGAACAGATTCGTTGTAAATAATCATAGAAACTGCAATTTACATCGTCTAGAAAAAAAGAAGAAAAATTCTACAATCGTTCTGAAAATAAGCTGAAATCATGACGCTTTGACTTTCTTTCTCTACAAATTAAATATTATTATAAAAAGCAAGATAGGCATCGATAACGGATATTTATTACCAGTAATTCTCACCAGAGTTCAATTTGTGATACTTGTTTTATAAAGGCTCTAAATTTTCATCTAATATGGGCTTTTCTTTTGGGCTAACATTAACTGCATATTAACTGTATGCATATAAGTCAAAATGTGGAAAGAAATTGCGAAATCATGTACCAACCTATATTGTGAAAAATTATTGTGATGATGCTTTGAGCGACATTGCTTTTGATTCATTAAAGGCAAAAATTCTTTGATATATAATTAAGACGGGCGAACTAGTCGCACAAGTAAAATCTTATGAAGAAACCACATAACATAGCAATAACTGTCACCATGAAATTCACACAGATCAGATCAAAGCAAATGGATGTGGCCGTCAAAAATAAAAAAGTTAGATATATTTGGTGTTAAACTTCTTATAGTCTCAACCTTCCCAGTAATCTTGTATTTGCATCAACAATTGTCAACTACAAATGCATGTATATATATTTAATATACTTTATTCAATCATCAGGTATTGTACAAGGCTTGTTGCATTTCTATTGGCCGCGGTTGTTTCCTTAGCGCATATTTTGGGCCTACGCAGCATAATTTCGTTGTACAATGTATGCTGCAAAATGTCGCTAGTTTTATCGTTCTGCTTACTTTGTTGTAGATATCTCAAATTTCTTTGCAATCGCTGTCAATATTAACATAATTTTTTTGTAGATTAATATTGACATCGATGTCCTGACCACATACTTTATCAATTATGTTCAAGGAGTTCTTTTTTGCTCGTCTCGTGTATGTTGTCTGCTATGTCTGCTTGTCAGCCAATAGTCCAATCGCAAAACCCATCATTGTCATTATTTCGCGAATTGACGGATACACGTTATATCCTATTGACGATGGCAATTTGCTAGACATTCTGACATAATATATTTGGTACAGGAATAATTATCCCCTCGTATAATTTTAAAATACTCACTTTGCTTTCACCTTATACTGCCTTTAATTTTTTTATTGCTTCTGCGTCTGAGCAATCTCCTTTCTTAATTTCAAAACATTTAACCCGTCAAAAAGATTATTCATCTTTTGCGTTGACTTTGAACATTTCGCAAGCATTTTGCTTTGTTTTGTCCATGAATTAATTCATGCCTACGCAATCGCGCTCGGGATCTAAGCTGTCAATAATTTAGTTCAATTTGAGCCTAATTTAATTTAAAAATAAAAGGCAATGCATTTTGCACATTTATTTTAATACTTTATTTATTCGTTCGTATTATATTATAATTATTTTTTTTATTTTGTGCTGTATTGTTTTTAATCAAAGAAATTACGGCCCATATGTCTGGTATATAAAATATGTTATATACATGTTTGTGTAAATGTATCACATTAAATATATAAATTATTTGTACAATATACCTTCTTTAGTTATTAAAAATGTCTTCATATTCCTATAAAAAATTTCCACTAAGATTTGTTGGAGCATATTTGACAAATATAGATTGATAATCCTTCAATGTGGATTGATATTTTGTAAACGATGAAACGAAAATTACGGGAGTCTGAATTGTCAACACGTGTAATACAATTTCTTCTTTTTGAAAAAAATTAATATTAATTAATATAAAAAAAATTAAATTTCAAGAATATTTATTTCAATAAAAAATAGTGTGGATAATTTTATGCTAAATGATAATTCAAAAACCTGTCCTTCTTATAAAAAAATTGCAAATTCCAAAAAAGATGCAGCGGATCGTCTCTCTCTCGAAATCCTTACGCTCATCCAAACAATAATTTTTCAATTTCTCTAGAGATCTTCCCTAAGTTGTCAAAATCGACAATCAAGCGTTCCAAGACTGAGACTGTTGTTTCGGGTTCAATTACAAAGACGATAAATTCTGAAACCATCATCTCCTCTTCTAATATAAAGTCTCCAAGTCTTGAGACCGTGACACACAGTACAGGCAATCTTTCTTCGGATCACCAAATGACTATTCATTCTACCAATTCATTCAACCTATCTCAAGTCTCTGAACTTATTCAAAAATAACATGCTGTCAAGGCCTCCTTTAAAACAAACTCTAATATTACCCCTACCACGCGATTGCCTCGTGATCTTCATAAGAGCATTCTTAATTAACGACTCTCTTTTGGTTCGTACACTAATTCTCACTCTGTCAATAATGAAAAAAGCTCAACTGAATTGCACTAGCATCGTCGTTTCGCCAATTACTAAAGCAACTAATTTGCTAGTTTTACTAAATAATGATGATCGTACTGATTTTGGTTCCGTCTCTTCCTGCATAGGTCTTTCAATCTGTACACCTAATCTTAGTTCTCTGAGTACCTGCAGGACCTTTAACGATACCTTAGGTAGTTCTCACTGTTTAATTGAAATTGTTGTTCATTTACATCCTACTGCCCGTAGCCGCTCACATTCCGTGTCCAAAGTATATTAAATCCTCGTTATTTAACAATGCTATCCGTAACATTTCAAATACCATCCAAACCAATGATACTTCGGGTTGTTTCTTTGATAGATTCTCAAAGTCTTCCACTAATAGTCTGAGCTGAAAAGCTTCTAAAACATCACACTCTTCTAATTCTTGCTGCAACACCGCATGCAATCGAGTCGCTGCCAAACTTAGATTCGCTGTAAATAAATGCAAAAGATGTTTTTCTAGAATAAATTCCAAATTTTTGGCCGACGCGAGAAAGGAATACACTTCTACCGTCAGGCTGGACAAACGTAAAGGCTGCAAACAATTTTGTGAAAATGTCGATAGCGACATGTCAGTTTCAGCTCTTTGGCGTATTGTGATAATATTTAGAGGTACCACTTACTCTCATTGTTCCTTCCACGCACAGCTCTTTAACGAGTTTTGTGACAAACGCGCTGGATCTTCTGGTCCTATAATCCCCTTTCTGAACTCGATAAAGCCACTAGTCTCTTAAAAGACTCATCTCCGGGCTTAGGTGATATTTCTAACAATCATCTTAAGATGTTGAACGTCGAAAATAGATTGATTACACTACAGGAATTTAAAAATATTCTAATTACCGGTTATATACCCTCTTCCTGGTACGACTTCCAAATCTTCACGGTAAGAATAGTTCAGCAATTAATCTATTCCTACAGAGGTTTCCACCCTTAGAAAAATTTTCAAGTTTAGAATGCTGTCTCGAATCTAAGTCAATGAATCTTCAGCAACTTTCAATTTGGTTTTAAACGTTACAAATCTGCCCAGGACACTTTGGGGTCAGCAATCAGCTCAACGTTTGCTAAGAACCATATTCTCGTTGCTGGCTTTTAGGACATAAGTTTACCGTTTGATTCTGTCAATATTAACATCTTAAATTCTACTCTTCTCTCTTCGAATATTCCTACCAAATTCTGTAATTTACAATGCGACCTCTTTCTCTATAAGAACATGTTAATTAATAATGATGATGTTGTACAAAGAAGAATTTTCATAAGTTTTCTCCAGGCATCTGCATTGAGCCCTCTTCGTTTTAATTTATATATTAACAAAATTTTCAGCTTTCTTCCTGAAAACATTTCAAAATACCTGATCCAAATTTGTGTACGCGTACTTTGCAATCTGTCCTCGACACTATTTCCTCTCGCCTCGAGTTAATCCCACTCAGACTTTCAGTTAATAAGACAAACGAACGGTCTTTTTTTTAAAAGAAAAGCAGGACCTTACGGTTATCGCTCTTCTTATATATCGTTCTTCTATTACGTTTGTTAAAACCTTCGACTTTTTAGACTTTGTTCTACATTCACCACTTTCCTCTGCTGCTCACATCGACAAAATTGACAAACAATGTTTTCAACTCATTAACGTTCTGAAATCCATTTGTGGTATTTCTTGGGGCTCTGGCCCTTTTTGTATGATTGAACTGTATTTCGGATCAATCAGGCCAAAATTATAATACGCTTGTTCGCTCTTACCGGACACTTGACATCAGGACCTTCTGAAATTATACAGAATCCAATGGAAATCCCTTCGTCTGGCTCTTGGTAGCATGAAATTTACGCACACAAGAGAATCTACACTGCAAGAAATATTTCGTTTACTGGCGAATTTTTCATCTAATAAAATTCTATCTTTTGAGAATCATCCGGCCTTACCTTTTATCTACGACTATATATCACTCAATTCCTTTCCTTCCTTGTTTAAAATTTTTGCTGATAGAATTAATAATTTCAACATTCTACGATTTGATGTACATAGCACATTCAAAATTCCTTTTGGTTCTCTACTCAAACTTGATCAATACCAATTGGAAGCATTTTTCACTCATACTTACTGATGGATCTAAGAACGATGTTGTAGGCAGCAGCTTTTGGTTTTCAAATGTTAATATAGAAGCTTACTTCTTAAATCACCCCTGTAGCACTATATTTTCAGCTGACTGTCTTGTGATTCTGGAACCCATCCGTTTAGCGAGTACTCAGCTTCAAAAGAAATTCCTTATAGTGTCAGATAGTAAATATGTTTTATTCGCTTTGAAATTATTTCTCCCAGGTAAATCGCACCCTTATATTTTACAAATCAGATGTTTACTTTATTGCCGCAAATCTGATACATTTTGTTTTCATTTTCTATGGGTGCCCAATCACAATGGCATCCAATGCAGATAAAATTCCATAACATCTCATTTTAATGATCGTGCTCGGGTTTCTGCCGATTTGAGGCCAATCGAAAGGAAACACTCTTTTTCTTGGCAACAGCGATGGAATAAGTTACTTTGTGGTTGCCACTTATACTCTTTATTTCCACAAAAAAGTAAAACTCCTTGGTTTATCAATTGCGGACGAAGGCATGACATTATTTGCCTTATTAACAGGCTGATGTTTAATCAGAAAAAATGAGGAGATCATCTATTCAAAATTAATTAAGTGAATAGCCTTTTATGTACATGTGGAGCCTTACTATCTCCTGATCGTATCGCATTTGTCTGTGCGAATGTTACCGCTTCTATTCGCCATTTCACACTTTGCAAATTGGTCTTCATGACCGCAGCGTTCTTGACATTTTGCGTTCTCACAATTTAACAGCTTACTTCGCAATCTTTTCTTTTTTTAAATTATATCACCAAGATATATAAGCGTTTACAGCCAAATTATGAACCCACTCTCTATTGCACATTTTTTACTCTCATACTTAGCAATATTCCCATATGACACTTTATACTCACGTACTACATTACTTCTTACACGATGGAATTTACTCCTTGCTATTCTGTTCTATCCTACGTGGCGGACGAGTAATATGCATATTTCAATAAAAACTAAAAAAAAAAAAAAACTTGGCGGACGTATAACACGTAAAATTTAAAACACTTTAACCAAATAAATATAAAAATTTATATTTGAGCCTTGGTAAAGGCAAAGAATTCTGTGTTCACATTGAGCCTTTTCTACACATCTCAGATAATTTTCGGTTGTTGATTTGCCGAATAGAAGAAGAAAATAAATTACAAGTTCCACGCCACCTTCGGGCTTTTATTTTCGTATATACAGAACATAAGGAACATCGAAGGTTTCCGCGATGCATATTGTCTTCCACTTTACAAACAAAGTTCGCGCTTTTTGTTATCAGTTGGTTCTGGTTATAGCTGCTACGTTAACAGGTTCCCGTCTAAGCCACCTATTTCTTGATCTAAAGCTTTTTGCACTCTCTTGTAATATTAAATATTTCTAGTTTACATTGAAAAAGTTATAGTTCGCAGCGTTCATTGATGACTATTTTCGAAAAGCGTTTATATATGTTGCCACTACACGTGAAAATAGGCAGAGTATTTTAAAAATATACGTCATCAATTTAACTAAGCATTGATGGAAGGATCTAGTAAATACGAAAAAAAGGGTTGATGAATGGTTGCACATACATTACCGTGAAATGGAGTTCAAACAAAAGTTAATGGAATTTTGGCAAATATTGTAAGATATTTCAAGACTTTGGCAAATATTTTTGAATTGTTTTGAATCGAACCGTTGCTAAATTGAACAGTGGCCAGATTACGAAAGTATTATGGTCCGATATGACAACAACAGTTCGCTATCTTTGAAGATCGCAAGTACATATTAGATTATTCTGAAGTATCAAAACCTTACTACTTATTGACGAGACGAAACAAAGTCAAAGCAGAAACTAATGCAAAGTCAGGTTAATTTAAATAAGATTAAAATTAAAAACAAAAAGAAAAAACATAAAGCTGAAAAAAATGATGACCAAACGGGACAATTGAAAATAGAAAGGCGCGGCTTGTAGCGAAGAGATTTTCGCACTAACTATAAGATTCCTTTCTTGGTATTACGTGTATTCAAAAATAAAACTCATTCTTTTTGGCTCTAGAATATGATCGAAAAACATGGTATTAATATCATTTTTGAATTGAAATATAGAGAGGAAGATGCCTAAATAAAAAACAATCAGAGCATAAAGTGCGCTAATTAAAGAACGTTATTTGTGAATAGTATTCTTCACGCAGTTCAGTATCGACTCATCCGTTTGTGTTTATCATTTCCTATGATTTTTCATGATGCCTTTTATGGCCTTATTGTCTCCGACATTGATCTTCCAGGTATTCCCCTACTCCAAGGACATTATCTTCGTCGGCAGCATCACCGTAGTTTATTTGAGATCTACCGGAAAAATTTTCAGGAACTTTACAAAAATCAACCGAAGAAAAGTGTGGTTTACGGGTTGATCATTAACATGGGTCCATCTCTTACAATGCATCGCCTAATACAATTATTCAGTTATTTCATGATAATACATAAAATACCTTGTTTTCGTTTAAAAGCGAATTATTCATAAAAGCCCAAAACTAGCGAGGTCTACATATCATATCATAGCAATCCTTATATGGGAAGACGTTCAAAAATTCCCCCATCTGATCCAAATTTTTCACAACAATTTAGAATGCCAAAATACTATCACTTAACAATTGTTGTGGAGAAAAAATGAAATTTTATATCCTAAACCACATGTGATGCGAGGGAATGTAACATTCAGAGGAACTTAAAATAGACCAACCATTTTTATACCGATCGATTCGGATTTATTCTGATTCAGAGCTTGTCCCTCTGTTCGTCCGCCTGCCCGTCCGATGTCGATCCGTGTGTTTTAATTCTCATTCAGAATAATTCTGGATCGACCTAAGCTTGTTTATGTGTTCATCTGTCTGTCTGTCCGTCTGATGTCAGCCGATGTGTTCTTGTATCCAACTTACAGGCCGCAATTCTTAAAATTTATTTTGGCGAAATTCGCTAGATTGGTATCTTGACTCAAGGACGAACCCCATTGAAAATGGACTGTTTTTGCGGTCACTTCCCATTTAACGCATTATTTTGAAAAATATTTCATATGAAACCAAGTAAAACCATTATAGCCGGCAAGAACGCTAGGACTTATAGTTTGAACACATGGAATCATGGACAGACATTCGGAGGAAAACCAGACAAGCTTAGGTCGGTATAATAAAATGTGGGTCTACTTAAAGTCCTTATGAGGGTTAAATACAGACGTACAACGTACCTAGCACAACGAGAAGAGCAGTGTAAAACAATTGAATGCACCGTCGATAATTATCACCAATTGAGAATTGTAAGTGGTAGAGATCGGATGGAATTTTGCGACGAGAAATGAATAAATATTTCATTGAAGTAAATTAGTTAAATAAAAAAAAGATATTAAAAAAATCAAAATCAAAAAATGACTTATTTGATAGTGAAATATTGACACAATTGTGTTTTCACCAAGACAGAACTGTTTCAATCAATATGATGATTGTCTCTAAAGAGTAAATACGGGAAATATAGCAAAAAAAAATAAATTAAATTTCGAACAAAAAAAGATTTTAAAGCCATTACAAAAAAGTTCTCTACTTAAATATGAAAGGAAACAAACAAAAAGATAAATGATATAGTGTTGCAAACTTTCTGTAAACCATAAAAAAAGGGAAAAATTTAAAGCAATTTCGAATAAATCGTCAACAATTGATAAAATTGTATTGATAATTACAAGTTGTCTTTCAGCTAATAGAGAAATAGAATGGGATATACTTGTTATACAGTAGCACCCACACATACAAATGAGTTTTAAATCTATTTAGCAATGGCAGAGTAATTTTTTTTGGGTCCTATCCTTATGAACACAGTACCAATGAGTTGACACTGAATTCACGCAGATAATAAAAAATGAAAAAAAAAAATGAAAGGGCGTGTGATCCTGCCAGTAATAAATGCTTTAAAGTGTTATTTCTTAAACACATTAATGCATTGAAATTTATTCTCAAATTATTTTTAATCTTACTTGTCTCCTTGGCACTTTGTTCTTTTTAATTAAGAAAAAAATGTTAATATTGAAGTACTTGCAAAATCGCCGCAAAAATTTACATGACTATTAATTTTTGCGTTGGTAGTTATAAAAACAACAATAATAACATTACTAATAGTGTTTAAAAACGAAGTTTCGACTTTTGCTGATGATTTGATCATGAATTGTTTACGTTAGACTTAAAATATTACGAAGCAGTTAACACACACAAAAACATTATTGATCTCCCGTCTTCGCAGCATCACCATTATCAACATCATCACCAGCAGCAGTCGTTTTTTCATATTTATATAGCCGTCAGTCACAGCAAATAGTTTACTCTTTTTATATATATACCTTCTTTGCTTTATATTACATTTATTTGTATTACTCTTATATATTATATGTATATATTTCTTATGCATGTATTACTACATTAAACGGATATATCTACATTTTTATTAACATCATGTAATAGATCATTCTTACAAAATCATACATATAAAATCATGCGCCAAAAGAGAGTAGGTACGGCAGGATATAGAGTGGCCCAGGGCATAAGATCAGCCCGCCCGGTAAATAATTTTCGCCGTCCGTTTGTCGTTATAAGGGCTTTAGCACGTTTATTACTTTAGTGTAATCGTCTGTGGAATGTCTGCGTAATAAATTGAAATCCCATTACTACCGAACTAGTTAGCTTTTCAGTGAGACGTGCGTTTATCTGTGTGCAGGTTCTGGCTTTTTGACGTTTTTGACTTCATCATTTTTTTGTTACACAAAAGCCAGACAAATTTCAGTTAAATGTTGCACAAAAGTTTTTATTACATAAAATGGCAAAAGAAGTATCAGATCGCGAACACTCTACGTTGCAAGAACCCAGTCGAAAGGTTGTTTTTGTAAATTGTCCATTTAAGTTGCTATAGGTTTTCTCTTCCAACTTCTCAAAAATTATAAACGTCTTCATTAATCAAATGTAACTCGTTTTTTAATTTTTAAATTGCCATCTGGTCACTTTAAAATAATGTCCCAAATTTATAACGTTCAATGTTAATGAATGCAATGTAATGAAAACTAATAACGAATTATCTCTGTAAAGTAGCACGCTTTCTATAAATGTTACAGACCATCTATGAAGGATATGCCTATATATTACATATTTGATCCCAAATAAAGCAAAAATTGTAAAAATACTTATAATATAAATAATAGCCATGTTTCACCTGATTTTCCGTTGATGTCTTTCGCTTTCAGATTACGAGCCTTGATCAAAGTTAAAGTGAGTATTGAATTAGATGGATGATAGCAGAGAGAGGAAAGCAATTCTCCGCATTTATCTTTTGCAGGAGGCTTCAGGGCCTTCCAAAAAGATTGTTTTGTACCAAAATCGACCTGGAGTGGAAAATTGATTGTATATAATTAATTAAACCAAATATTTTAAACATAGTTTTTAGAACAGTCCTAACAAGTATATAAAATTTGTATAAAATGTCACATTAGTAATCTAGAAATGTTTCGCTTATCTTCTTCTGTCAAGAGTAAGTATATGTTATTTAATTCATATCCATTTTAATTTTAATTATTGTTTTTTTTTTTAAGTTCAAACACATTTTTAATTAATTTATTTTATTTTTAAAATATTTATTCACGTGGACTTTTCTATTTTATTTATTTTCTACAATATATGTCGAAATTTTTACTGTTTTATCTGTAGAAGTTCGTGAGTAGTGAGTAATAAGCCCAATTATTTTGCTTCTCAAAACAGAGAAGTTGTCAATCTATGTTTTACTATAGGCATGTTTTTGTTTTGGTCTATTTTCAACACCAACGCAAGTAAAAGAATTTCCAAGATGTCTGCCAAATTTAAACCCAATAGCTTCATTTTTGCGATCAGGAGGATGTTTATCACGTATTTTACAACTTCGGACAGATAGACAGGGCACATGACTAAATCGATTCAAATTTTGATGCTGATCAAGAATATGTATACATTATTGCGCGTCTGTGAAGTTTCTTTTTGGTTATTGAAATTGTTTTGACAGAATGAATACACCCTCTCGCCTCAATAGTGAGTGATTTTTTTGCTTAGATAAGGACCTTTATCATTATCAAACTTTTTTGACAGTATTGCCTTCGTTCCCTGATGTTGTCGGTAGCAGGCGAAAGTTATTCAATATTTCTTTAGGTAGCAATTGCTAAATTGTGAGTTAGTTAATTTAAATAAATTTTAATTTCTTCCACAATATATTGTGACATGATAGCCTCATAGTGATTGTGATGGCAATTTTATCAATATGAACTCTCTTTTTTTGTATGGCTTTTAATTCACGCATGCCATGCGCCTCATTACTTACGTTGTACTAGGTTAAGAGCTAAAATTTTGAATTTTTTTGAAATAAGCTAAAATTAAATTCATTAAAATATTACAAAATATGGAACCGGCGACGAGCAAACATATTACGCATTAAACTTTTTTTTTTCATATGTGCATTTATTTGCAATCTATTACAACAATGAGCAAATGGACCAATCTTAAACATTTACATAAGTTCAGTCTACTGAATATAAAACTTTAAAATATGTAAACTTACTTTTACATGAATATAAAACTTTAATATATGTAAACTTACTTTTACAGTGAAACCCATTAAAATTAGGTTTCTTCCCTCGGCAAAAAGTAAGCGCTTGGTAAGCCTAGTCCATTGTCCAAACATAAAAATGTATTTTACTCTCTTGTAGTATTAGCGAATATATATTAAAATACAAAAAAAGACACACAACACATTATTTCAATACACAAGAACATTAAATAACTTCAACAACTCAAAAAACATAGCTTCATTAATATTGGTTTTTTTCATATAAGGAAGGATACAAACATAAACAACAGCATATTATTAAAAATTAATATTCGGTGGGGTATACTTTTTGTTTAATAACACTATTTAAACGTTTTAACATATTTTGTATAATGCTTCTTGCGTAGGAAACAGGGATCTTACTCAACTCTTCTTGTACTCTATTTTTCACAAATTGGATGGCAAAGGTTTAGAATTTCCGCACACGCCGGTCTAATTCATCCCACATATTTTTGATGAGGTTCATGCCTGCTGAGTGGGGAAGAGGGTGAAGTACTTTGTGGCAGATCCATTGTTGAATTAAGCGGGTCTTATGCTTAAGATCGTTATCTTGGTAGAATTTGAATGTTTCTAAAGTACCAAGTTTGTCCCCACTTTCTTTCAAATTTTTCTTGAATATCCTTAAATAATTCTCCGTGCTTAGAATGCCATCCATAAACTTCAACTTTCCGACTCCATTGGCTTCAATGCAAGACATGACCATCCTCATCCTCGCCGTAAGCTGGCGGTTTAAGAACGTAATAGCACGCTAAGACTAGTCTTAGGAGGATTATTTAAGGATATTGAAAAATAGACTATGAGAAGGATGGAGTAAGTGTTTCTCACGCAAGAAAAATTATACGAAATATGCCAAAATGTTTAAATGATGTTATTATGCAAAAAGGACACTCCACTAAATATTAATTTTTAATAATATGCAGTTTTTTCTTCGTATTCTTCCTTATATGAAAAAAGCCAATATTAATGACGCTATGTTTTTTGAGTTGTTGAAGGTATTTAATTTTCGTATGTACTGGGAAAATGTTTTGTGTGTGTTTTTTTATATCTTCATCTACATTCTCTAGTACTACAAAGTAGTAAAATAAATTTTTATGTTTGGACAATGGACTAGGTTTAACAAGCGTTTAGTTTTTGTCGAGCGATAAAACCCAATATTAATGAGATTCACTGCATAGGGGGAACTTTTTTTATACCAATCACCGAAGGATGAGGGGTATACCCAATTTGTCGAAACGTTTTCGAGGCGGAGAAAGAAGCTGCAGAGATCCCACAAAGTATATATATTCTTGATTAGCATCAAATTCTGAGTCGATTTAAGTATGTCCGTCTGTGTAGTGTCTGTTGTAAATATTCTTCTGGCCACAACAATGGAGCTATCGATTTCAAATTTAGCACAAACATCGGAAGTTATTGCATACAGATTGGTATCGAAAACAGGCTAAGTCGAGGGAAGGTCACGCCCATAGCGCCACATAAAGTGAGAACACTCCTGCTTTTTAAAAAGAATAAAAAAAGGGTTTTTTGATTATTATTCGTTAACTATAGCAGATAAATGTACGAAATACGTATTTGAATACCTATTCTGTGGGTGATGTTGTAGCACCGATACAAAAATGGGGATAATTGGCTGCGCCTACCCAATACTATAATGTATCACAATTAGAAGTTTTTTCTATGCTTTTATATGACGCACAAACAAGCTTCAAAAAAACTGTGAAGTATATAAATTCTTTCCCAGTTTTAAATTTGAAATGCACCTAAACATGTCTGTCTGTTCCTCTGTTCAGATATAACCTACAAATTTGCAAAAGAAATTAAACATTTCCAAGGGCACGCCTACAACGACCGCACGGCTATGCGACATAAACCTTTATATTGAAAATAGAAAAAATCGGCCGCGCCCACTTAATATTGAGCCAATAATGCAAAATCTTTAATAAATCTCCTAAAGTATGAACACAAAGCAAGAAAACTTTGAAGGTCGTTGGTATTTCGTGTTGCTGTGGAATTTACAACCGATCTAATGTCACTCTTATCCGGACGAATACCATCATAAGTGAGCTTATATCCTAGATATATTATCGATATATTATCCAAAATTCAGAATTTTTCCAAATTTTCAGACGTGTCCCAGCGTCCTCCGTTGCTATTGCCAATTTCATGAACTTTGCGTCACCATAATAAAAATTACCCTTTATATTCTGCAAAGACAATAAGGATTTGTTGACAAATGTGTGGTGAAGATCGTTTATGAGAAGCAATGAATCTAATTCAAATTTATGTAATCAGCACATAAACAATCTGTCCTCACTAATACAATTGGAGAGGTATATTCCGAATTGGTCGACCTAATTATACTTTTCGCCAAAAGATCATTCAAAAATCTTTGTTATTGCCCCCTGCTAAAACACGGTAACATACGCGGGGCGTCAGTCTCAATTTCATTTCATCTTTAGCTTTCTGTACATCAGGACCGTTACAATATTCATAAAATTCTATACAGACTTGAAAAAAAATTTTTTTATGCTAAGTTTCACGTTTGGTATTCGTATATAAACGGTACCAATGGCCTTCAAGTTGGCTATCTTATTACAGCACTTCAATTAATCTTCGCTATTGCCTCGATCTTTAGTAATGTGTAATCCTAAATTAACCTTGTCAAAAAGTCCTTTCGTATTGTCATAGAATACTGCATAGGGTCATCAGAAACAACAAAGCGAAGGACTATATTTACACGCGTTCTGTTTATTCTTTTCTTTTTTGAATTTTTTTGTTTCTTTCTATACTTCTAGTTTACATCTCATTCAATTCATACCTCTTCTATTGTTTTACATCGCAGACAAGCCCGATTATCCATTATTTTCGAAATTAATTTACATTGTTTTCAACCAATCTACATCCTTTTCTCATTTGTTCTTACATAGTCTTTAATTTTGCAATTATTTTGAAAATTGCTTTGATTTCCGAATAATAGTCTTGAATTTTTTAATGTCAAATGTTGTTTCATGTATGTCTTTTATTTTTGTTATTTGTTTTTCGCGTTTTGTCTTTCGCCTGTGATTTTTGGTTATTTTAATTTATTGGACATCTGGTTGGTGTTGGAGGCAGTTTCATTTATTCGTGGCTTTTTATTAACGTATTTATCGCAGATACAGTGCGTTTTTGCTCTTGACTTAATATTTAAAGAATTAACTTTTATCATTTGAATTTTGGTCGGCAGACCATAATTCTTTTTTGAGTGACTGTGTTTTTCCTAAAATAATATATAATATACGGGCTATACGAAAATTGCATTACGCTTGCCAGAAATAACCCCCAGTAGATTCTATGTATTGACCGAACATGATAAATAATCACAAAACAAAAACAAATAAAAAATTCAGATTTTCCGTTGTTGCACTCAAATTTATAAAAATTATATTGCTCTGTTTTCCACTGACCCTAACAAAATAATATCCCAACGTTTTGGTATAAACCAAGGCTCTAGATGGCGTAACGAAAAACATTGAGCCTATCGCTGGTAGTCCGCACGCTACCATGAATATTGAAATCACTCTCTAATTTATGCCCGATTTCCGCTAAGTTGCATGATAAGCTTAATTAAGAAAAAATTGGTAAACGCGTAATTTATCCTTGATGTTTGAAGTATATGCCATTAGTCAAAGTGTAAGTGAAATTTATAAATTCACAAAATCAAACTTTGACGGAGAGACTCTTTCCCCTACAAGGAGGATCATTATCTCTAACAAAAATAATATTGATGGTGAGTTTGCTTCGCAAATCCAACACAATAAGTCAGCAGTATCAATTACAATTAATAACAAATCCAACTTATCATCTATAAAAAATATGTAGATAAAATCAAAATTACAGCAAATATCCTGCGGCTTAATAAACTGAATGCGTCCGGGACATCAATTCTCAACCTCTAATTCGACCACTTCCACATTTGTCCATTGCCAACATTTCAAGCGTACATAACCGCTTGAATAGCAATTTCGATTCTTCCGTTTGTAAGAATAACAAATTATTTACGCAATGATACCTACGCTTATGATTTAAATGATTTAAACTCCAACTTCAAGAGTGTAGGAGGAATTCACCTAATATAATTCCACCGAAGTCATAACATAGGATATTTCTTGAGTGCTGATCAAAATTCGTATTCCATACCATGTGTTGGCGTCTTTATAAAATTCAACTTCAGTCACACACAAATAAATTTAATCTTAAACTTTTAGGTTATAGGGATACAAACCACCTTAAACAAGAAATGTACAGTACTTCTATTTTATGTCTCACTTTCGAAGTCGTTATCTCAGAAAAAACTTTGTATACTATTCTCCGCACTTGCTCCCTCTTTTATTACAGCGCCAACTTTAATAGCTGAAATACCATGTGAGGATCGACCAGAAACAATCTCCGTGGTACTGTTTTGAAAAATACCTCCACTCAAAACGACACACTTCTTCAAACAAATTTGTACCCACATATTCTTCAACTTATACCAAATTTCACATATGCGAATTTAACACGTCGCTCCCCATCGCCTCTTCCTTTCATTTCGTGGTCTTTCCCGATGAATGAGTTAACGGTGACCATTTCCTAACCATAATCAGTCTTAACTTTTCGAACCCTATATTATATTTCGTCAAAACAATTTAAATTTATCTTGACAAAACAGATTAAATCAGTTACTCCAAACATGTCTAGTAACTCCTGAATTGAAAACCTTTCAACGGGAACTGCAACGATAATGCTGCCGTTATGTCTAAACTCACCCGTGCAGCTACCTATGTCTTTATACCTCAATCCATTAGCAATTTTAAAGGAGCTAATCTTCCTTGATAGAACGACACGTTCATATTATTAATGAAAAACAAAATAAATTCATGGTATTTCTTTAAAAAAGTCTTGTCCATAATCATTCGTTATTACACAAGGAAGCCAACGGTCGATTCAGGCAAGAATTCCGAAAACTAAAAGCGCTCAATTTTTCCCTTTTTTTCACAAAAGAGTTCACAAAAGCACGAAAATGAAAGTTGCGGTAAATGCGTTTCCTAACCAGTTTGGAAAAATATGGCATGAACTTTCCTTTCACAGCAACTTCTTCAGTATCTTCACCAAAAATAAGAGAACTCTAATTTCTCTACCGAATGCTGATTCCGGTGATAGAAGTGACATATTTCTAGGAAATCTTATGTCACCCTTAAGACTTGAAAGCTCTCTTCATAAATTCAAAGGGAGGAACCCGGTCTGGATCGCTTTTCATTCCAAATAAAAAGTGCCTTGGCTAAAGTTATTCGATAAAATTGTGGCATATATCTTGATTTCTTAATTCCAAGACCTTGATTATAAAATAACAGGGGGTAGAATTCTACCGATTCGATTACTATAAATCTGCACATCGATTATTGTGAAACCAAACCAATTTCTCAATCAAATCATGTCAAAATTCAAAATTTCGATGCAAAATTAAAAAAAGATGTACGTTTGTAGAAAGCATCTATGTGATGTAGAAAGTCGGTTGACGCACATTAATATTTCACCAAAGCAAAATATGCGGGCGTTTAACATTCTCCGACCCACGTACCCCAACAGATACCATCGGAAAACACATTGTCTTCAGTTAAAGAATTCCATTTGAAATAGAGATGAACTTCATACAATGCATTGCTTGGAAAGGCCATGTACATGTTAGCACCATTGATTACCTTAGCAAAATGCTTGTTGTAAGCAAGACTGACTACGGTCATTTATGGCAATAGCTGCAAATCTAATATCAACATCCTTAAACCAGTCTATCACCAAGCCCTTAGAGCAAGTTGCTATGCTTTTCGGACAACACCCGTCAAAAATATTAGAATGGAAACTGTTTTCCCAGCTCCAGAAAATAAACTTTATGAGTTAAAAGCTAGAATCCTCCCCAAGCTTCTAAACTCAAATAAATTTATTCCCGGTCAAGAAGCATGAAGGCTCTTGTTGTCAAGAAAATCAAAAGATCACCATCCGAAGTTAATAACAATTTATATGTCTTAAAGGAATTGAAAAATTTCTCGAAATTTTACTCTTAAATGTGCTTTGAAAGGCTGTTCCTGTGACATCTAGCTCTCTATGCACAAAGAAGAGGACACTTCAAATTACATGTTTAGAAACCTACTTGAAGCAAAAACCAAATGCTCGTAAATGACGGTTGGAGTCTTTTATATATAGATGGCTCTAAATCTGAAGTCCTGCTGATGTTTCAGGACAAGTTCTGCTTAATCACATACTTCACGAAAGTGCTGTAACTTTCACAATTAAAGCCAAGGCTATCCTTCAAGCTATGAACCTTGCTTGTAAAAACAAACTCAAAACTGTTATAGTTACCTGTCTGTATTAAGAGGTATTCGGAATTCCTCGACTTCCAGCTAGATCACCATGATCTAATTAAGCAATACCAGATTAAAATACTTTGGGTATTTAATCTTACCGCTTTACTAGAAAATGAGCAAGTTGATCGAGCGGCGAAGTTTGCTGTTTCTGCACCTCTTAACTATGGACCATATGAAGAAAAATTTGGACCTTCAAAAGTACGTTGGAATAAAAGTTACAGACGAAAATATAGAACCAAATCTACGATATTATCATCAGAACTATTAATTAACTCACAACTAGTTCTTCCATTATATCCAACGCATATTGACAAAATCACAACATTTGCGATAATTCGCCTCGATGATACATTTCAAACATATTCTTCAAGAATATGCTTCTCCAGCCGGCAATTATGGACAAATTCTTCAATAAAGTAACTTTTTTGACCGCCTAGCCTTTTCCTTGCTTAGAAGAATTCTATGCGGAACAACTCAGCTTATCAGCTATAGAACGTAATTTTACTTTCATATATTACTTTGTTAGAACTACTAATAGCTTTTTTTTTTTCTAAAATAGAACTATCATTGTTAGTATTCAATTTGTTTCTTTTAGTTCAAGAATTTATTTCTTTTTTAAAAGGAATAGCATCAATAAAAAGGAAGTTTTGATGTAGAAGCATTAATAATGCTAAAGGTAAATATATAGATCAGCAAATAACATTGATAGGAAGGATATTAGGAAAAAATATACGAGGCTATCTTACAATAGAAAGAGGCAATGATAATAAGACTCCGTCTTTTTCCTAACATGATTTGTATTTGATCATGTCTTAATGTTCTCTAGTAAACATAGCGCATAGTAAATTTATATCACCTGTGTTAGTTGAAAATCATTTGAGAAGGTATGAATGACGATCGTGATTCTGATTGTGTTTTATGGTTATGTAGTTTTCTCTATGGTGTGCAAAATAGCCAACGGTTAAGAAAACAGATGTTGACAGCAAAACGAAACATAATTGGCTTCGCTTCAGCAAAATTTCTTACTCTTGTTTTAATCAACTGTTTCTTATTCAACGACTTTTTGATGCTTTTTGGTTTTATCCCACTTCTGTAGTTGCAGTGTCTTCTTTTGTTTATTCGTTAGCATACACCAACGTTTTCGCTTAAACTGAACTCAACCCACCTTATTATCTACGCATCTATTTTGCTTATACTTATTATATAATTCTACGCAGTACATAATAGTTAAATGGTTAGTCCATGTATGTAAAGGATTTAGACAATATTGACTTTATGACTGTATTACTTTATTAAAATTAACGATATTATACTAATATTTTATTTATAATAAAATAATATAATAATATTATAAAAAAGCGATATTATTAAAAGATAATTCAAATTCACGGGTAACTAAATATAAAGAAATAAAATGATGAAAAGAATAAAAGTTAACAAAAAGCTTTCACGACTGTATTATTTTACAACTTGAATCTACTTAATAACTGTAAGACTTTAGAGTTTTACCCGCTAACTTCCAATTAACGATTGATTACTTGTTTCCCTGCTACGTCACTTTGCCCGTTTTACTCTTCATTTACTCTTAACAGCTCTCACTGCTCCTATTCTAGGCATCTACACTTTACAAATATTACTTCAAAATTTAATTTTAATATGTGTACATCGATTATGAAAATATACTTCAACTTCTTAGCATCAATTTAAAATCTTGAACTTCAAATAAAGAAGGTAACGAAAGTATTAACGAAGAGGTCGGTCAGAAAAAATGTCTAGGGGACTTGACAAAGGATTCGCCCAAAAATAATATCTTCTCGGACAATGTATGTATTGATTTACCCAGCACAAAGTGAGAAACAAGATGGCGGTGTCAATAGTCAGCAGCAAAATGAGCTATATCAGCGAAGCCCAACAGGGAACAGCAACAGCAAAGCACAACAGCAATGCTAGAAATGTACAGTTTGTGGATATGCTGACCACACAGATGAGAGCTGTAAGTTTAGAAATTACAGATTTAATGTATGTAGCGAAAAGGAAAGAGAAAAGTGGAATTCTTACATTTATTATTACAAAAAGACCACCATTTGTAGGGTGAAATGAATGAAATGAATTAGTATAGGGCGCAGAATTTAAGTTTACATTTGCGATTTCAATATAACCTTCCACACAACGGACAAATTTGAATTTGCGAATATCATGGTGTTCCTTTTATATTGAAATAAAGTGCATAAATGAAATGATGAAGCACGCCTGAATTTGGTCGGTATGATGTCGTCTATAAAAAATTCTTGTGCTTACGATAGCAAATTAAATTAAAAAGGTATTTATTGTATAGTAAAAACAAAGCAACGTTGCGTTAGTAATATTAATCTTAATAAAAAAAAAATGTTTGCAAAAATAGAATTTATGACATGGTAATATAAAAACACCACGTTAGTGTACAAAAATTGGAATGGTACAGTTTTTGTGTGAACACACTACTTTGCAGAATCGCTGATCTGCCAAATACGACTGGATTGACCTGAACCAGAGCTAATCAGAACGGGACAAGAATACGGAATTTTGAATTAAGGAAAAGTTGATAAAGAAATATTAAAATATGCGCGCGCAACACTTTATCACTATTTACTAAAAATACAGCGTCGCTAAGTTAAAAAAAGGGAGCGACTCTAAAGTCTTTCGAATCGGGGACACTTTTCGATTAAAGAAACACTAGAATTAGAAACTGACGGTAGACATTCTGAAGCCAGTTCAGTTTTCCGATTGTAGGACACCTGTTGTACCCATTATAAAAAAGAATAAAAGTATCCTCATATGCTGAGATTTTAAATCCTCAATAAGAAAGAGTACGATAAATGGATTGTCCTCAGCACCTGTAATGTTCCAAAGAACTATAGACGCGCTTGTAACTAGTTCAGAACGAGTTGTTGACTTTTTAGATGCCATACTGACAAGTGTGCTCCATTGACAATTACACATACAGCGACTCGAAACTTGAGATCTTTAAATAATGCTGGACTAACATTGTTAATGGAAAAGTGCAAGTTTGTCTGTAAAGAAATTCAATATTCTCACCTAATCAATAAGAATTAATTTAAATTATCTAAAATTATTTTAAACGTAAGCAAATGGTCATGTATTTATATACTTAATAACACAGGAATTTTCATCTTATTTATCAATGAAAAGCAGTAAAGCAATTGCGGTTTTTGTTGTGACACATTGCAACCTTGCATCTGATGCACTCATTTAGGGAAAATCCTTCGCATTATGGAAGTGCGTGTCTATTTTTAGACTTTCATCTTTTTTATCACGGCCTATACCATCAGTCTATTCATAACGTGAGTGGATAATTTTATTCCGTGTTTTTTACTTCTATAAAACTGCTCGGGCGGAGATTAAAATGGTATATTTTGTTTACTCCTGTTTATTCAAAGGGACGTGCTAGTTTTCCGAGTGCGTTGTTCTCATATATCGGTAATTTCCCACAAGTTATCGTTATATCCATGATTTCGACCTCTGTCATTATTGCTTTTATTATTGACCGTTTGTCTTCAACCGGGTTATTATTATAATAACCCGAATGTCTGTCGATGACATAAGCGTATCGGATTTGAAGCGCGGTATTCCACTTTATACGTTGCCGTTGTGATTTTTGCTGGAACGTGTTCGATTATGAGTATAGGTATGCTATATATATCCACTCTTTGTAGCGCTATCAGCAAAATCGTCATATTTCTCTTCGTTATCACAGTCTCTTTTCATCTTTTTGTTCTTGTTGGATGTTCTACGACTGAGCACAAAATCCTCATCGTTTGTCTCGTTGACCTTGTGCTCAGAACTATTGCAACTATGTGTAGTCTGTTGCCTTTGATGAAAGTATTCTTCTTTTTATTTAGAAGATTTCATGTTCAAATGCTCATCATTTGACAACTTTCTGTCATTTATTGTGGTTTGTCCTTCCTCTTGCTTTTGTTGTTTTAGGTATTTGCGTTTTGAAATCATTAAATTTGTATGGCCGGTATAAGCATCTATTTCCGATTTACACGGCAATCTTTTATAAGTGAATGAAGGTCATGGTCAAAACATGGCAAATTCATGCTCGGAATCAAAATACTGTTTCCAATGCGCCAATAATGGATTTCAATACCACAAGCCGTAATTGTCCTCACTCTATATTGTCGTTGCAATCAATGAATGTTCAATCTACTGCTCTAAATGACAAAATGTGTATTCGGATACCAACATTAATCAGACAATTCTTGCCACTGCTGTAGCTCTTTTAAAAAGCAAATTTTGAAATTGTAAATATTTCAGAGCGTTGTTGGACTCTTGTGTACAAGTAAACGCTACTGTGGTCTAAAGCGGATCTAATGTTCTCACGTACAAATTCTGAAAACTTTTTATAAGCGATTTGATCAGCGCAAAACTCCACATTTTTGACTTACACTGCTACGTTAAAAATCCTACGATTTATTAACACGATTATTTTTAAACAAGAAAGACATTGAAAGAGTTAAAATTATTAATTTTCCTAGCATAGAAACAAGGATAATGGTCTAGTGTATGGTGCGACAATACCGAAAATTGTTTGTGTTGCGCCATGTAGTACCAAATCTTAGAAATTTATAACATAAGCAAACGATAAATAATACGGTGCAGTACGAATCACGGAGCATATATTGTATATATAGTTGCGAAATATTTGTCAAAGCATATTATCCTGCAGGTGGATTTGTTACTAAAGTTTATATTATCAAAGCAATGCCAATGCATCAGCCTTTAACATCTGTTTCAAAAACGATTCTAACATTCCGACAAGCATACAATTAGCAGATCCAATGCTTAACACATAGCAATAGGTACACTTGCTCATTGGATTCAATTTTCGAATTTACTGTCAATAAGCCAAATGCTTACCTAGACTCCAAAAA
This sequence comes from Glossina austeni, assembly GCA_000688735.1. Lineage (NCBI taxonomy): Eukaryota > Metazoa > Arthropoda > Insecta > Diptera > Glossinidae > Glossina > Glossina austeni. The sequence continues at coordinate 125,774 of KK502668.1, forward strand.
ACTATATTAGTAATTGTGTTCACGGTCTGCAAATTAATGCAACACATGCCAATCGATAATAAAATAATGCGCCTGGGGCAAATAGAAGACGTGCCAGCACTATCTATAATTACAGAAGACCAAGGCAATGTGAAAGTCATTTGCAAGTAATACTCAGCAATTGTGGTCGGAATGTTTTGCTACCATTTAGCTACGATGAAAATGTTTTAAGATTACGTAGTAATAATATGAAATCATTTGTCAAGATCATTTACAAAATAATGCCGTATGAAATTAAAATTATTATATTATGGTACCAATAGGTGTACATTGCAATAGTGTAGTTAATATGGGTCAGTTCGTTAAAGATTTCTTGCATTAGGACGAGGATTGCAGACGAGGACGAATTAAAGGCATTATAAATCATAAATGAATATTTACTTATCAATTTAATCCGAATATATTCATATTCATATATATTCATATTAGTATAATCTACTAATAGTAACCATAAATTTCAACAGAAATCAGGGGTGATATTGTGCCATGTTGATTTAATATCAAAAATTAAACTATAGCGGCGACATTATTTCTATGGACTGTTCAAAGTGTAACATTCAATAATTTAAGAGTTATCCGGAAGCGCTTGAGCAAAACGTATATTTGGAAATATGTGCGTAAGTAGCAAAGGTCAACAATTGATATAGAAAGGCATCACCAAAGCAATTCATATATGCGTGCATGAATAAAGTAACATTATTAAGAAGAGATACGCAAAATGTTTGTAATTGGATTCAATGTAATATGATTTTTTCTTCAATCCTGGGACTAAAACTCATTCCGCCTTGTATGTTTTCAATGTTGCTGAGTTTAAAACTTGTCAGCAGCTAGAGACATGTAGAGACATGTTCATTCCAAAGAAAATCTAATTAGTACCGCTCAACGCGGCCCTAGCATATCTGAATTAATTAATTCTATATGGTTGATTGGACCCATCTTTCAGAAAATGGCGTATTAATGTACATTTTAATTTATCAAACGGTCAGTTATCACTTAAAATAAAATATATAAAAATATATAGAAATATTGAGGAGTGCGCAAATAAAATTTTCATTTTAATTTTAAAATATTATACATATTGGAAAATTTGGCGCATCATTCATCATGTATCATTTCGCCAAATGCTGCAAGACACGCAATAAACAATACCTCTATTTAATTCCTCTTACTAGCGAACCAAAATGAACATTTAAAAATGAAGGAATGGAGGACGACGTTAAGTTTCACTTTAGAAAGATCCTTGGTCGGTTAGCCAATGCTCCCACTACATATGACGCATGGTTTTCGTTTATGCCAAAGATACGGTATTTCTTAAATTATATTTAAATCGTCTTTAAGCAGAAAACTATCTTGCTGAACGCCATTACGTCAGCAAACACGGATAATAAGTGCAAGGAAATTCAGTCGCAAGATTGTTCAAAATTGCACGTGTTGTTTCCAATATGAACTTAAGCTTCTAATTAAACTTGTGACATGCAAAATCGGGCACACTTCATTTTGCTGCTCACAAGATACGTATCGCATGATTTATACAATTTATAAATGTATCTTCTGCTTTTTTGTTTTCACGTTTAAAAAAATATACATATTGTAGCGATTTTGGATATGTAATATACAACGTATATGTATATGCCTACATATAAAACATATTGTTACGAATTTCTGTCTGTAGATCGTTTTGGCCGCCCTTGGCCTTTCAGCTTATTTCTCACTTCTTTTGAATTACTTTCCTCATAGCTACGAATCCATGCTACTGATTTGCGCGATCCTAGCCAGTAGAATCCCCGTTTAATCTCCTTCACAGTCTTCATAACGCCAAAGTGCTCTCCGTTTCGACCTCTGCGATGCTTTTCTATGATTTCTTTGCACTTGGCTCTTGGGATCACCAACAACTTTCTTGTGCGATGATCGTTTTTACTGTACCATATTCTCCATAGATATCCGTCTTCGAAAACTAGGCTCTCCCACTGGGCCCAGTACGATTTTGCTATGGGACTTGCCTTGTCAATTTGTTCACAGTTAACACGTTCAGCTTTCTTACTGATGATTATTACCTTAAGATCGTCATCGGCCAGTTGCGCGTTTTGTACATCATCCTTCGAAAACTTTACATTTGTCTCTACGTTGATTCCACGGACAACGATATTTTCTTTAGCATTTTCCTCCTTCGTTCGTCCTTCGCGATCTTCTCTACATTCTGGAGTCGTTACGGTCTTCTCGACATGTTTCTGCCTACCACAGTTATCCGGCAATTTTCTCGATCAATCTCCTTTAATGTGGCATTTACGCTGTACGCCTGCTTTACTAGTGATGGGCAACCTTAAGTGCGAGTCCTTCCTCCGAAATTTACATTTACGGGTAATGTGCCCAACTCTGTCGCAATTGTAGCATTTGCGTACGGTTGCTTTTGGTCTCTTGTTCTTATGCTGCCTCGTCGGACATTCTTCACATAGCACGTTGTTGGCATCATCAATGATAAGAGCTTGGACTGTACAAGATCTATCTCCAACACCAAGTTGTTGCTTAGCCGCAGTTTCTTTTAAGGCGGCGACTTCACTTCGTACGGTTGCAAACTGGCTCAACGTTCCACCCATTTTTTCTTCTCAGTCTTCTACCTTCGCATCAAATTGACTTATTACTTTCGTAACTTTTTCTTCCAGGACATTCAGTCTTACATCAAATTAGCTTAGCTTCCCTTCCAACGCATTAATTTGGCCATCAATTTGCTGATACACCTCGTGTATACGTGTTTTCAGGATGTCTTGATTTTCCTGAATTTTCTCGATTTTTTCCGTCGTCCCGTCAATTTTTGATTCTATCTGTTGCGTTTGTTGTATAAACTGCATAAAAACTGCGTTTGATATACTTGCAACATCTTCGCTTTTTTCTTCTCTGTGTTTTTTCCTTGCGGCAGCAGTATTTTCTGTTCCTCCCAAGTTGTTGTTTTTCTGTTTTCTTTGCTCTCCGTCTGCAACTTTTTGTATGGTTGCATAGCTTTGCTGCAATCGGCGTACTATAGCTTCAACGTACGTTCTCCCGTGCCTCCCGTCTCTCATCGGTTGTACATGTATTATCTCCGTCTTAATAAGAGTCGCCGTAGAATTCAAATACAGAAGGATCCTCTTCCTCCTTCTCTAGTTGTTCCCAAAGTCGGCGCCGCAGCTTTTCTTTTTTATTGCGCTTGCCACCAGTTCCTGTTACGTTCCTTTCCCGCAGCTCCTCCTTGAGCTGTTTCACTGTTAGATCGTCTAAGTTTACCATTTCCGTTTTTTTTCCACGATCTCACTTCCGACAGCAGTTGTTACGAATTTCGGCTTTCTTTAAGATACGGTTCGTAGCAATAACTCGTGGATATTATTTTCAAGAGAAAGGCACTTCAGAATTCCTTTAACTCCAAGTTTCTTCATTTACAAGCTATTCTTTATGGCTAGGGTTATTTATATTTTACTTTCGCAATACTCTCGACTTCTCAACATTAGTGTTCTTTTTCGACTCAAATGTTCTTGTCTGGCTCAAACGTTCTCGTACAACTAACTCTGCCTTCTGCAAATAGTCTACTTATACACATTTTTACAAGCATGTTACAATCACCTAACTTCGTGGCTTCATTTTTAATCCGCTAACGTTTCTGCTAATCTTTTTCGCCTGCCGTCAGCTGCATGACACGCCGTGAATATGCACTAAGGAACTTACTTGCGAAAAATCAGTTAGTTAATATTAACTGGATTTGGGATTTTCGTAACAATATATTATAGTTATCTTTAATATGCCTATATATAAAACATATTGTAGTTATCTTTGCCATACCTGCATATAAAACTTACATTATCTATTATAGAAACAGGTATATATACATATATTGCATTATTGAACGCGATATACATAACTTGTAATATACTAATACAGCTATATACCGTAAGCTTTCCTGTGCGCATGGCATACCAAACACACATAGCCACGTGATTGTCATTACGAACCTTAGTGAATACATGCTTAATAATTAATTTTAAAAAAAAATTAACCCTGTGCACTCGAGGACTCCGCAGCGGAGTCATTTAAAATTGGTCTTCAAACTCGAGGGCTCCGCTACGGAAACACTGTACATAATTTGTAGTTCTTAACATAAAAACAAAAACAAATCGTAAAAACTAGCATTCGGGTGTTTCGCTGTTGGTGACAAATGACGATCGCGACTCGCGGGTTGTTATGTTCTTGATAACAGCCGATAATCGCGGTTTGAACAACACTCCGCTTACCGCACTTGGATGCAAGCGAACTAAGTCCTGTTATTCAGCAGTAGAGTATATCAAATTCAAGTTTACCTGTTGTTTTTATATTTTCAATTTATATTTACATTCCCGAGATGGCAGATAAAAGAAAAATTTTTGATAACTATAGTGATATTAAAAGTAGTAGTGCTGAATTAGAATTTGAAGTTTATAGTGAACACGACATAAATAATATAGACGCTCTTAGCGGTGATAACGCAGACAATAGTGAACTAGGCCATGAATCCGATTCTAATGATAATACTACATTTCCTGAAAGTGACGCAGGACAAAATGTAAAAAACACAACAGGTTCACGTGGAAATGGCGAACGGATAGATGTTTCGGAAGTGGATAATATTCCAACTCTTATGGATTTCGATATTTCATCTCCAATTGCCGAACTACAAATTTCCAACGATATAAAAGAACCATTAGATTTTTTTCGATTATACCTTACGGATGCACTGATCAATTCCATAGTAATAGAGACAAATGATTATGCAAATTCAAAACTACGCAGAATGCAAATTTCAAGAGATCATCGAGTGATGTTAATCGAAAAGAATTTCTGGCCTTCATTGGAATGATCTTGTATATGGGAACCATGCCGGTTGCAAATCTCCAGGAATATTGGTGTATCAAATTCACCAGTAAAATTCCATTCTTTTCGGATATATTTCCCCGAGATAGGTTCCTGCAAATATTTTGGAAGCAGCATTTACACCAAAATGCACCAGAAGGCCGAAATACATGCTTAAGGACCCGTATTCAACAGGCTAATAACTTTTTACAGTACATCAACTAAAAGTTTTCCGAACATTTTATACCTTATCAGTCGATTTGTGTCGATGAATTCATTATAAAATTTAAGGGAAAAATATGTCTTATGACATATAATCCCGCTAAACCCACTAAATGGGGAATTAGAATTTATGCTCTGGCCGACTCAAATACCGGTTATGTTTATTCAGCTTTGCCTTATTACGGCAGTATTATTTCCGAAAGTTTCATAAGACCTGGTCTGCCTGTGAGTTCCAGAATTGCTTTAGACCTGTATACAAAATTGCTGGGCAATGCTCCGAATGCTAAAAGTTATCACATGTATACCGACAGGTATTATACAAGCATACCCCTTGCTGAAGAACTCCTAAAAATGAATTGTTTACTCACCGGCACAATAAAAACAAACAGAAAATATTTACCAATGGTAATAAAAAAACCGCAATTTGTAAGAAACAGGAAAACACTAGCTTACAGAAAAGGCAAAACCCTATTTCTCGCATAGACGGACAAAAGGATTGTAACTTTGTTATGTACTCGTAATGCAGTGGGTTTGATATCGGTTCACAGAAGAGTGCGTGGTGGTGAATTGGTCAGAATACAAAAACCTAAAATGGTTATTGATTACACAAAAAATTTGCGTGGAGTAGATCGGGCCAACCAATATGCTGCAATATATTGTTTCTTGAGAAAATCCCTGCAATGGTGGAGAAAACTGTTTTTCTGGGGGATGGAAATGTGTACAGTAAATTCATACATATTGTACACTTCTACTAAAAAACTAAATAATGAAAAGCCAATGTCACATCTGAAGTTCGTAAAATTGTTGATGGACAAAACAGCATATCTCGAGAATACACTTACATACCAAATACGGAGGGCAGTCTCAACGACAACACTGTACTGTGTACTGTGTTCCAATAGAAAAATTCCGGGCGAAAGACCACAGACCCATTATTTTTTTGATACCTGTCTAGAAAAGCAAAGATTACATATTGGCAATTGCTTTGCGAGCTATCCCACTTTGAACGATTACAGAATGTAATAATTTTATAATTTTTTGTTTTCTTAAATGTCATAACATTTGTGTTCATAAAGAATTAGAAAAATAATAACATACAACGATGACTTTTAATGCGTATAACAAACTCACATCTGAATATGATCTTTTCATTAAAATTGCTTCGAGTTGCTGGTAATACGAATGAAAAAAAAGTGCAAAGGGTTAATTGAAACGCTATCTTATTTGTTTAAGGAAAACCATTTCCTTTTCTTAGCCTCCGGATGAGGATCATATTCTATTTTATTAATCGAAGTGGAGAATTTTTTGGAATTAAGTTAAGAAGGCGCTAACGCTTGTTCACCTAACGAGGAGAGGGTATTCACATAGCATACAATCGACAGCGTTATTCAGTGATGGTGCAGAACACAAAATTTGCTTTTACACAGGTTGCGGTGCTTATGTGCGCCCAAGCAAATTTTTTATAACAAATGGTCCAAGGACTAATTTTTGGAATTTTAATGTCGCAATAAGTGGTTACAAGAAACCCAAATTTTTAAATGGAAAAACTAATTTTGATACGCAGGGACAATATGTCACTACAACATTAGTTATTAGCTGGAGTCGTCGAAGACAAAACAAGGAAATAAAGTCTGACGTGAAAACGACCAATACATAACCTCGTTGCATTACCTAACCTTTGAAGACTATAGACTGTCAAGGAAGCCAATATTTAATACCCTCATCGTCATAAAACTAAAATAACCGATAAATTAATCGATGAGCAAAGCATTTTTCTGGATCTAATGATCTTCGGAATTGTTGGAAGTGCACCTTTAGTCGTAAATAATAATACGACTCAACGTAAAAAAATAATTTGTAAATGAAATTCATTAAATAAAGAAAAGCATCTTTGAACAAAGACTTTGCAACACGATAATTTGCTATTGAATACAAGCAGCAGATCGATATGGTCGGATTTTGGTTTTCGTTGTGGGGTTACCGTACATTGCGAAACGTAAAAACGATACGATCGGTTTTTCGGTTGATGGTATTCAATTGCTTTCATGTCGACTTGTTTCGTTGCTTTTACAACGGATATCGATGATATGCGAATTATAAAATATTGCAAATAAGAGGAAGGAAAGCAAGTAAATAAAGAAACGATATATAAAATTCGAAAAAAAATTGAAAGGCTTAATATCGTCAAAAATCTAAAAAAAGTGAAATTTTAAGTTTTTCCAAAAACGTAGGGCGTAACATCGTTAAAATTCGAAAAAAAATTGTTAAAAAAATCAAAATTTAACAAATAATATTAAAAAAAATTTAATAAATTGAATATCACGTTTCGGACTTTTTGGTTTTGGAGATTTGGGGCGTTTTTTTGCTCTCTCTGCAAAGTTTCGAAATTCAATAAGTTACGCAGTATCTTAATTGTAAAAGTTACGGACAAAGTGTCCACAACAATGATAGACTCACTCTCGACATACTGAATATCACTAGTTGTATCGGACTGCGGTTAGTTTCCGAGGTGAAATCTATGATAAAACATTTATGATCTGTGCATATTGTAAATTCTGTAACTTCTACGACATAGTGAAAATATTTGGTCATCAGATGGTTTTGAGAAACGAAAACGGGAGAAATTCGATTCATTTTTGCGGCAATACAGCATTATGATACAGCTGACAGTGCTATACACTCCGCAACAAAATGGCGTTGCTAAACGTTTAAATCGCACATTAGTAGAAATAGCGCGTTGCATATTCTGGATCCAACCAAAATCTCTCGGCAGACTCAAAGGGAACCGCTGTTTATCTTCCAAACAGATCAAAAATCTCAAGTCTGTGTCATTTTTGGCTGTAGTACTCTATAGCAAGAAAGACCCAAGAGAAAATTTTATATATAATAATATAACAATAATAATAATACGTTGGGTTTTAAGATACGTATAAGAGACTAGATAGAGAGAAACAGTAGAAAGATGTAGAAAGACGGCTACAAGACAAAGTGAATCAGTATTGAACTAGGACGACTCACAACTTACACAAAAAGGGAACGGTCAACGAAAAATCTCCTCAATATAGCAAAAATAATTAGAATACACACAACCGACAATATGATGTAATGTTTCTTAACAAGGACGAAAAAGTATGCAAAGAGACAAAGTAGATACAGAGAAAGTGCAAAGAGAAGGCAACAAAATAACGAGTTCAGGACAAATGAAAGTTTTCTTCCAAAAATTAGACGACGTGCCCCACGCAGATCACATCTCTATAGCCAGCTTGAAGCAGTATTGGGAGAAACAGTGGGGCATCCCACGCAGCTATGATAAATAGTCGATATGGGTCGAAGTAGAGCAAAAAAAGACTGTCAACCTGTACCAGAAATACCGATTAATGTAATAAAAAAAACGCAGATTGGAGAAGCTGTGAGCAGCACCCAAAATTGGAAAGCAGCCGGCCTGGACAAAATGCGTAATATATGGCTGAAAAGCTTACTGCGATACATAAACAACTTGCCAAATGCGACACCCAGCTGTTAAACACACCACAAAGGGCACCCTCGGAATTATTTGTACGAAACACTTATTTATTTTCAAAAAAAATAAGATCAGATGATTCATCAAATTATCGGCCGATTACATGCCTGTCAGTATTGTACAAATTGCTCAAAAAAATAATTGCGAATAGTTTCCACAAAAAGCAACATAATGACAAGTGAACAGAAAGGATGCAGGAAAGAAACCCAAGGATGCAAAGAGAAAATTACAACTGGACACTAATTACAATATAATTGTCCAAGCTATCTGATAAAAGAAATCTGACCATAGCATACGTCGACTAAAAAAAGTATTTGAGTTAATGACACATGACCACTTGCTAAAAGTCTTGCAAATATACAAAATCGAGTTTTTAGAACACGCTATGGGTCGGCGCAATGTCAGACTATGTACTGGTAAGGAAAGAAATGACCGAATTCCAATTTCGAGGAATATTTCAGGCCACTGTGATTCTGCTTAGGATTAAACAACCTCAGTAGACAGCTCAATAAAATAAAGAAGCAGATGGGATACCGGGTAAACTCTAGGGATACCGGGTAAACTCTAGGGACACCGACATTTGGATCAACCATCTAATGTACATGGACAATATAGAACAATATCCCCCAATAAAGATAAACTACACAGAGTACTAGGAATGATCCATCAGTTCAGCGCAGGAATTGAAATGGAATTTGGATGCAAAAAGTGTAAGGTATGAATGCTCACTTTCCTTCGACACTGGTGATATAATGGAAAGCTTGAGTAATGAAGAAATTTACAAATATCTGGGGTTTCTTCTTCTTCTGCAAGAAATGAACGAAAAAATAAGTTCCGCATTTGAAAAAAGACTAGTTACGATACTCAAAACCAAGCTCAATTCAAAATAGAAATATAAAGCTATCAATTCTTTGGCTATAGCAGTACAATCTTTTGGAGTAGTGGAATGGAGCGCTCCGGACCTAGACGAAGCGAACAGGACAATAAGAACCACTATGTACAAGTATCAGCGTACCGCGCCAACTTGGCGGTCGCCGGCTGGCGTACCTGCCGACCTTATATGATGCACAGGTCACAAATTTAAGTACATACTATAGATTACAAAGAGAGTCAGAAATGTTGAAGAAATTAGACAGAAATTACACGTCAGTAAATTTAAGTAATAGTAACCGCGGGACGCCAAATAACATAATAATAATAATACTTATTTGCTTATTTTTTAGTACAAATACTTATCTTTATAACTTGTAACGTTTGGTTATGTTTTGTAATATTTGTGGGGTTGTTAATCTCACTCGGTAGAAGAAAAAGAAGATAGCTGTTCAGAAGTTTTTTGTTCTGGTTTTATGGAGGAGGAAGAGAAGCAGAGTGAGGTTCTTGGGCGAACGAAAGAAAAACGTGGTCGAACATTTCTTAGTAAAAAGGTGAATCGATAGAGTAAAGTAAAAGAAAAAAGGCCAGAGAGACAAGATGGCAAATGGCCTTATAATTGATATTAATTTTTCTGGATTTTAAATAAAGCAACGCTAGGCGCAATTGCTTTGAAATTATTCACAAATACAATCGGCACAATAATAAGTTTGAGAATGTTGCAATCTACAATAGAAGAAAACTATATTAATTAAAAATTTTTCTATGAGTAAGAAGAGTACATAAAATTTAAAAACAGCTTCAAAATTTTGATAAATGAAAAAAAAAGAAAACTTAAGAGGAATTGGAAATTTACAAACATTAAAAATCTCATACAATTAAAAGATGTGAAAAATATTATAAGGGATTACAAAACACCAAAACTATGTAAAAAATTATAGAAACGATGAAAACATCAACCTGTAAAAAGAAGCAATGAAAAACATAAACACATAATAATTTCCTTTGTTTCTATAATACGTTTAATGATTGACAGCATAAAGTATTTCCTACAAAAAAATGAACTGTGAAACCTGTGCATATAGAAAAAGATATATTTAAAAATTATGTTCATATACATATATATATGTAACCTTATCCTAAGAACTGGAAAATGAAGAGCAAAAATAATTTATAAAAAGCGTATGTCTGGTAAATGGTATTAAATGACGCATTGGAACATAAAGCAGTAGGCGGTCGTCACGAAAGACCTTTCGGATACTGTATGGAAGAGTGTGAGGAAGAAGAAATTTAAGTTATTAAGAAGAAAAGTATAAAATGTACAGTTCTTTTTAGTTTTATTATGAAAGGAAAGTAGAGTAGAAAAGTCATCGGATCCAGCTTCGTGGTTCCCCGTTATAAATCATGGGCCATAGGAGACCTTAGGTAGAATACAATATAACAGGGTTTATGATCTTCCCTTTCGGTAAATAGGTTTTATCCGTCCGTTTATTCTTATAAAGATATACGGCGTGTTTTTCTTATATATCGTCTGTGGAATGTCCATGAGACAAAAAAATTACAAACCGCCATATACCTCCCGAACTAGCTAGCTCAGCAATAACACGTGGGCCCGAATTTTACAGCCTACGATCCTCTTTAAGTGGCACTTCACAGTGACCCAAAAACAAAATAATAATAATTAAGTTAGTAGCCAATATTTAGAAAAACCTTTGAAGACTCACAGACGTCAAGCGTTACAAGTTATAAAAGCGAGATATAAGTTTAGGGGGACAAGCAAGAGTAATCTGCTTGCTATCAATTGTACCGACGTAATGTGGCAAGCCCCACATATTAAAATCCCAAACTATAATTTTCCATCAACGCTCGTTAGGCAGGGGTATGTATACAGCTATTCAATTTTTCCATATGAATTCGTATGTTTCGAAAATGAATTTGCGCATAGTTGGAACATCCATTTTAAATGAAAGTAACAGATTTGCCACACTCTCACCGTGGGCTAAATATCTAAGAAATCACAACTCATTCGAATGAATTTAAAGATGTTCTTCATATAGAAACACTTATAAGAGTTTGCTGGGCGGCTGGGCGAATTTTAATGAAGTTGGTCTTCGAGAAATTCATATAACAAATCAAAACTGCCCAGATTCATCCTTACAGTTTCTTGAAATTTATCATGACCATACAGGTAGGTGGTCACGCGATGTCGCTAAATCTCTACCAACAGTACGTGTTTCAAAAAGTGGTCTTATTCAATATCTTCTCACTCGTTTAAATATTTTATCTAATCAATCTTCTTCACTCATCAATAAACAAGCTTGTTTATTTTTATATTGACATCCTTATTTATTTATTTATTTATTTATTTTTTTTTTTTTTTTTTTTTTTTTTTTTTTTTTTTTTTTTTNTTTTTTTTTTCGGGCATTAAAGGACAATGTTACCGATAAAACCAATATATCCAGTATGAGTTTCTTTGAGGTTTATAGTTGAGAACAGTAGCAAAGGTGATAACCAGAGAAAATTGATAATGTAGATCCTTATCACTTCTTCATTATTGTTATTATTTATAAATATGTTGTTTATGTTTCTTTCTTTATTTCTGTTCTAAAACCATGTGTTTTTACTTACGTAGTCTTGTGAAACAATACGGTAGGGCGGCTGTTAATTGTGCTTATCACTTGCGAGTTTTTAACACGAAAATGATCTCGCACGTTGTCAGCCCCCTAACAGTTTCTTGGTCAATCCATCCCTCCTCACAACGTGTAGTAATAGCAAAGGTACATTTATAAACATACGTGTTCAGATACCTATGTTAGAAATCTGCTCCTTATTGGTTAAACCTCTACCTCATTTTCTTGTAATGCAATCTGTTGATGTGCTTTTATTATAAAAGTACAATTTTATGCAACTACTTTTATCAAGTATAACGTACGTTTACAGTGCTACTATACGAGACTCTAGAAGATAGTTTTCAAAAAGAAAACTTTGTACAAGAAATCTTTTTGACTGCATTTATCTGCAGAGTATTAGGTTTCAATATAATATTTGGCAAAAAAAGTTCTTACCTGGCAAAGTGGCAAAAAAACCTCACCAATCGAATCGTCCCGTGAAAATCGATCGTAATCAAAAACATGTAAATGTAAAACCTGCGACGACCGGGAAATTATCCTAAAAGTACGACACATTATTAAATATGTATAACTCACCCGTGATTGTAACTTCTGTATAGGAAACCCTTCAAAATAGAATGTCTCATTCCAGCGGGGATTAAGAGTACGTCTTTTAATTTTGGTTTCTAAACGATGCTTCTTGTCTGGCAGCAATGTGACACGCACGTATGGATCTGAGGTTCCACTTAAATCTTTAGCAGGTAGTTCCTTTCCTTGAAGAACTTTTAAGATGAGTGATGTATTTTGAAAATCGTATTCGAGCGAGAAATATATTTGACCAACATTTTCACTGGTATCGCAGTTGTCAATATACATATCAGTCATAGAAAAATTTTTGTTCTGAAATTGAAAGAGAGAAACGTAGGATCAAAAGAAAATATATATTTGCATTCTTTCTATAAATTCTTTAGTCAAGTTCTAAAGGGAATCATTTCATATGATCCTTTCCATTGTGATATTTCAACTTACAGTTGCGTCTTTTGAATTGTCCGCGTTGCTATTGCTACCAGATGTTTTTGATGGCACTGCAGCACTCGAAGACCTGTAACATAGTCGAAAAATTCAACTTTATAAATTTTGTCTGAATATCCTAACATTGGGTGAAAAACTTCAGTCGTTTTAGTGCATAGTAACTATCACCAAAACGTTTCTAGATGAAGACTGAGGAGCACTTTAGTTTGAAACTTCAAGTAACACAAGCTCCGGCCCACGATGGACGAAACCTAAATACAGAATACGAACAATAACAAAAACTTCAAATGCTCTATATATTAGTGAAGTGTTTCTTATTTTATTTCCCATAAACATCTGCAAATTCGAAAAATTGATATCTCCCTCTATTCACATTCAGGCTAATTAAAATTTGGTAGCCCCGGTCGTGAGCCGCGTGGACGTTTTGCTCGGTTGAAAAGTTTATGCTTTTTGAAAGAAAATATTAATAAAGCTATTCATTTTATTACTCTTAATGATATTAATTTGCTTAGATTAATTCCCCTGTTACATTTTTGACACCATAATTTAGTTTTCTGTTTTGTTCATTTTTCCTTACCTTTCGTAAGCGTGCGTATATGCTCGATTTCACTCGAGTTGTAGTTTCCTTAGTAGCAGCCGATGTTGTTACCCCTAATTTCTTCATGTGCAAATAACATACCTTTGAAGATACTTTTCTTAAATAATCGGACAGCGGTATATTCTGTGAGCAATAATGAATTATTTATGTTCAAATAGTAGCCTAAGCAAGTTTACCAAGTTGAATGCTTGTGCTTTGCCATATGGTTCAAAGCCCTCGTTGCGCCCGGATTACATGCAGAAATGTGTTGAATTTTATAAGCTTTTTATGCAAACAAAAAATGGTCTGCTAAAGTGGTTAATTAACTTGTGGCGTTTTCCGCCTAATTTAAATTTAAAAATGGTAAAAACTTTTCTTCGTTCAACCACCCTAAATTGAGAATGGATGACCTACTTTTGATCACAAAGTCGTCACAGGTTTTGCACGAAAGTTGGATGCGAAAGAGCTTTGTGGAAAATGGATCATGCTTTCGCTTGCGACGATTATCGTATTTCGTGATGCAAATGAAGGCCCTGAGAAGCCCCGGCAGGCATCTAGGGCTCAAACTAGCCTGCAATGGCAGACTGTGAGAACCTCACTTTATACCACAATATTTTAATGCGCCAGCAGCATGACTTTTACTAGTCTAACCGCTCGTCGTCAAGTGGGCGTAGGTTGAATTGCCAGCCTGGCACGGCAAGGACTATGCTACACAATGCGACAAGAAGTTTCTCTAATAATGGAGATATGTTACTCCTATCTAGATCTTAAATACTTATTCAAACAGTTATTGAAACAAATGTAGTCAACCATTCCATAACTCACGCTTTTTAAGAGGACTTCAAATATTTGCAGTACACGAAAAAATGTTTATCAAATGCTATATATTCGATGACCAAAAGTGTAATATACATAAATACTAAAAAAGGATAGTTAATCGCGTATCGCCTATAAGGGCAAACCTTTGATTAAAAGCACTTTAACGCTTCATCTTAAGTTAATTTTAATGACCAACATATAAATTCATTTTAAAATACGAGTTTGATCAATTCTAAATTTCGGGAGTAAACCAGGTAGCGAATTAAATCGAAGACAGAACTAAGTATATATTACACTTTGCAATCGGTTTTTGTTTATTTATTTGTAATATAAGAGGCCTTTCCTTAGACCAATAAACATATATTGTATTCCGGAACATTATAACCACATAAACAAAATTATAGAACAAATTATTATACAAATCATATAAATATAACATATATCCAAAGAATTATTTCTACAAGAAGAAGAATAAAACATTGTTTATAAATACTGTTTTTTTATGCAAGTGATATATGGGTAAGATTAATATCAAACCCAAGCAATTTGGAGTTTAAGCGGCCTCTTTTTGTTACCTGTTCTAAAATCGAATGAAGACGATAACACAGGTTTAAATGCATAAAGTACTTATGCAGGTTTAGCAAGATTAGACCTATTTAAACAACACTCACTAATGACACCAGAACTGTGATGTACTGTTGTAGCGGACTAACTTCCACGTCGTCAATTTTCTTTTTTTTTCATTTTTGTTAGCAAAGGGTATTCATAGCTTTTTTTCCATTAATTTCATTTTTAATGCCAATCTGATGATGATTGTTTCTTAGAATTTGCTTCTTGAGGACGTCAGCTTGTTATTAAAAACACAAAAATATCTTTTTTAGCCTTTCACAATCAGAACTCATAAAAGTTTTCTTAATAATTTTCTTTTTTTTCTTTAATTGTCTTTCTTTTTTTATTATTATTATGAACGCTATATCCAACTAAACTAATTAAGAATTTTAATAGTTGTTTTCAGTGGTGGAGTTTTGCCTTTGCAACAGTTTTCGGATTTGCATATGCTGGATTGCGTGCTTTGTAATGCCGTAAGATACGGGTGACTATAGTTGATTGAGTTTGCTCCGAGGCAGCTCAGTTTCGCATTAACAACAAAATTTTTGTTACAATCTAGCATACATAAAAATACTGTGTTTCTCTTAATCGATGTCTATCCATTAATTGGTCATTTGTCGTTGTGTGTCTAAAGGATCTTCCGTTTTCTACTTATTCTTCGTTATGTGTCCACTATTCTTTTCCTAAATTTTACTTAACAAAAGAAATACAATAAAATAATATATACAATAAAATAAATATTGCGAATAGATCAAAAAGAGTCAACACCATTTAGGTTTTTATGACATCTGTCCAAGGAGATTTGATTTCTTTTGAACATTGCTTTTCACAATTAGGCGACCATTATCATACTTTCCAAATATAAACACTTTTTCTAGAAATCGCTTTCATCTTTTTTCAATTGAGAAAGATTGGCAACTTTGCCCAAAGTAAGACGCTTTCTAAGTGTTATTAATTTGTGTCGGTGGTTATTTGAATTAATTGTTTTAATAATATGCGAGAAATATTGTATTGATTTTTCTTCTTTTTTTTTGTGTTATGGCTTGGTCCATACTTGCCAACAATCCAAAAAAAAAAAGTTTTTTTTGTGTTACAAAAATGTTTAAAACAATTAAAAAGCTTTACGAAAACGTCGCGAAAATGATTAAAATTGAGAAGAGACGGCCAAACACTCTTTATTATGCAGTCTTACAGCGTCACCAAAACAATTGCGAACGTGCCAAATAACGACAATAAAAAATGATTAATTCTGCGAAAACAAGTAAGCTTTCTTTGGAATGGTCCAGACAAACCAGTAACCCAATTGCAATGGCAGAGTTCATCGATTTTTTGCCAGAACGTAAGCAAAATAGTTGCAATAATATGTATAATAACAAAAGACTTGAATAGCCATAGAAGCGCTGATAAAGAATTTTTCAACTGAGATTGCTGGTAAAAAATTTAAGTACAAAACTATAGAAAACAGTCATATTAAAATATAGATGAAATGCGTCAGTTCGCACAATTCAATTTCACAATTACCATATCAAGTAGGAAACAGCGGACGGAGCGGTATTAAAAAATTTCTATTATTCCACTCCAATTGCTAACATTAAAGTGGGTGTTTAAAAATTGGAGCACAAAGTGCCCAATATCTCCCGTATGTAGAATGGATTCGCTAAAGATCCGTTGCCAATGCTTTATATAGAACAGAAAACAAGGCGGATAATAAAAAGACTTACGACGTGATACTTTGTTCATGTTATTGTTGACGTTGAAGCTTCTCCTTTAATGTCGTTGGTGTCAAGATTTAGAACATAGCAGAACTTATTGCAAAAGGTAAGTCAAAAGTATTAAAAGTGGTTTGGATCTTGCGTAAAAGTG
The DNA here is from genome assembly GCA_000688735.1 of Glossina austeni. NCBI lineage: Eukaryota > Metazoa > Arthropoda > Insecta > Diptera > Glossinidae > Glossina > Glossina austeni. The sequence goes on from KK502668.1 coordinate 142,785, forward strand.
AGGACACATCTCCAATTATTTGAAAAATCATCCAACTAATTATAGGGATTGTTCCACATACCAGCAGTTTCTTAAGAAAAACTCAAAAATTTTAAAATTGAGTATCTGATTAAAACGCAGGTTGAGATGAAAAACAGTCTTACGACTATTATTACTCTCTTAGTCTCTAAGCAGTCTATGCAAAGTCTTCGAAATGCATAAAATAGAAATAATGCATAAAGTAGAAATCTCCTTAGTCAAAATTTTGTGAACATTTTTCGTTTATCAGCAACTCATGTCACAAATCGTTCTCACTTTACAATCAACGAATACAATTTAATAACTATCAACCAACCTGATAAAAGAGCTCTGGTCAGATCTACGATTGGATCTAAAACTTTCAATGTCTTCGAAAAAATCGTTTTTCGAAGCTTCTTATATTAAAGTGAAATGCAAAAGTTCTGATGTTTCAATGCGCCTTGTTTATTTTCCTGTCTGGTTTTCATAAATTGTGATGATTATGATGATTTCTTTTGGCAATTGGGTGCCCAATTTATTGTTGTAGATGAATTTAATTGCCAAATCAATGGTGAGGGCCTAGAGTAGTAAATACGGACTCGAGAGAACTCTACATATATATTCATAATTACAATTACTCTTTTTTGTTTATTGTGAAAATCGCCGTCTAGTCGAAGCCATATTCCTGACTTACTGGATTTCTCCGCGTATTGTAGTATTCGCGCTAATTTGCTTCACATATATGGCAATGGTGCCGTCATTTGGAATCGCTTCCCATTGATTATGAACTTCAACACGAGTCTTGGCAAACTCTAAGTTATACATTATGTTATCTGTCCTAACATTGATAAAACTGGGAATTTTAGAGACTGGATTCATAAATTTTATAGTTTAATCAGTGTTTGCAAGCTTTCACAAACCTTATTCTTTAAGACAATTTTGTATCAACTCCAAGAAATCTTAATTATCTTAAATGCTACAACGATCATATTAGTCTAGAAATAAGGCATATGATTTGAAACAAGAAGTGATTAAGAATGTAAAGGCAAAATAGTAGGAAGCCCCTTAATAAAAGCAATTTGAATAGAGGTACGAAGAAAACGCAATTGCGACTAGCTGAGATATAAGAAATAAAATTACAAATTTTTAATCATTCCTGCTTCTGAACATCTTAATTAACCTTTCAGATGAATTGTTCCTTTAAGATGTGTGATCTTAGCAGATATCGAGTTCAGCCTCGCTTGTTTAACTTGGGAACACCTGAGTGCATATCATCACTAGTAATGGAAAGAATATCACGGCACACCTACAGCAGGTCTACCGGAATTCGTTGGCTCTGCATTCTGGAATCTATATCAAAGAGCATCTAACATTGCCTTGCCAAAAGTTGAACTTTTTACACAGGGACATGAAGAAAAATAAAATATTGCTTAATAAATCCTAATTATTCACACAACTGTTGTTTCATATTCTTAATACATATTTTTAAGTTAAAATTGAATGCAGATGATTATCATGTACAGTACTGCTAGCATTATATTCCAATTAAGTTTGAAATATATAAAATATTATATTATATATAAGCTTGTGTAAGTCAATCTGATTTGGCTATATTCTTGCAATAGTCTCTTCTTATCGATATGCCCATGCTAATAAATTTGAAACTTGCGGCCGTTTGCGGGCAGGAAAATCTTTCACCTCCTTGAAGTACGTTGGCTTCAAGTTTAAGATCGCACATGTGAACTGCCTGAGTGTGTATGCTTCTAAACGTCCTACGAAACTTGATGAACTTCGCAATCCTTTTCACATTAATAAATTTAATATATTTGCTAAAGCTAAAATGTAGAAAAAAGAAGATAAAAGGCAGGTGACGTCCACTGTGATCCGATCTTAAAAAAGAAACTTTTGTGCCTTTCATGGACCTTTCTCGGTTCTTCTTTGTGGACGAATCCGACTTTGTCTTGTTCATGCGTTTAACATATATTTCTATTAAACCGCACAATAACCCTTATAACATTCATACAAATTATCTCCAATTGCGCTGCTTAACTATGACGAATTATCAATAAAGGTATATTTTACTTATAATCTTACCTTTCTACTCGATAGCACCAGCACGTAGCTCCCATCAAGTATACTCTTATTAAAAAATAAATTTCTTGTGGGACGAATCCTGGACAAATCGGCGAGCAAGTTCTCAGTCGAACAATACTCTTCACAGTCTCTTTGTTAAACTGCGCCAATTGCTTGTAGAAACCGTCTACTACTACTTGGTTCGAGAATTTCACATCATTCGTTAATTTTTTTCATGGTTTTCTGTCAACTTTATTAGGGTTGAACACATCGTATACTATAAAAAATTTACGAATGATAGTGCTAACGTAGTTATTAGCTATTTAATGTGGATTCACTTTAGTCCAATATATTCTGATTTCGTGAACTACCACCTTTACTTTCTGAATAGGATAATCCATAATATGGTAAGGCTTATTCTTGATTCTAAATACTCACTTGGTAATGGGAGCATCAACTGCGTCCATTGTCGTGACATTTTGTATGAGAGATCCCTTAAACCTATTGGCTATATGCTTGTAAGCAACTGTAGCAGCTGCAACGCATGAATAAAAACTTTGGCTGATTTGACAAAAACCTGCCAAGCTCTCCAAGTAAAACTGGGGATGAATATACCACCAATGCCAAAGCGAAAAAAAAGAAAAATAATACATATTTTTTATTTCCAAAATGTAATGTTGCAGAATTAATTTCCTGACACTGATCTATATGTATTCGAATATGTGATAGAGTTAAGTATTATGGCTTATGCATGAGCACCATACATATAATTAAGGCTGTTTATAGTTCGAGCGAGCAATTTAGCAGTGTTTGTTTCACAAATAAAGAGGAAAGGAGATCTTAACTCAACTAACTCTGATTAACGATTGAAAAGAAAAATAGGGTACGAGGGTTCGAATTCGAAAACACTCTCGCTCTGTTTAAGAGAGTATTAAATGTAGTGCTTGTAAACGTGTAGTCTTAAAAGAGAGTAGCATAGGCCAACAATTGACGTAACCATTCTCTTTATTCGGTGAACAGGGTTTTAGGATTGAAGTTGTGGGATGATCATGTAATCAGGCGACAAGGGAGTGGTCACTAACAATTTGCTGATGATTGCGGCCAAATGTGTCCTCTGAGTCACGTCAAAAGTCATGACAACAAAACTGCTGTCATTGGGACAAGATTTGCATTAGTGTTGAGTATAAACCAAGAAAAGTTACCGCAAAACCCTCTTTCAGAGGTGCGTTTGTAGAAGAAACAACTGTAAAAGAGAAATATAAACAAATCTAAACACATTGTTCGGCTACTGCAGATGCTGGAAATTGATATGTTTTTCATCTTCGAAATGAAGTTGTGTGTGAAATTAAATTTGGCAATTAATACCAAAGAAAAAAAAAGATATTTGGCGAAAGTACAATTTTTTTTTAAAACATCGAACTAAATTGAAGCATGTTAACCAATGTACACATTTTCAGCACAATTTCTATTTACACTTGCTCATTGAAGAAGAGGACGAGGAGAAACGCGAAGCACAAGAAGCAATCACCACGAGAGGGGCAAGAAAAGCTTCCCGTTCGCATTTCCCAGATCTTCCCATAATTCGCATGCGTGGAGGCACTCCAGTGAAAGAGCTTACCTGGAAAATCGTTGGACTGGGTTTGATAACAATGCTTGGCTACTCGGTAAAAAAAAAATTAAAGCGCCAATGGTGATAATGGATATTTCCTAGATTCTTGACTGATGACACCTTGCTAAAGTTCCGCAGATTCGTACATTGCAAGACAAGGAATATTGTGGAAACGCGCATTGGTGTGTATAAAGGTTAGTGTTATATTTACTGTTCGAAAAACCCACTACGGTTTTTGAACGTTTCTCTAGTTTGTTGGCGTATTTTACAGGAAGAGCGGAAGAGCTGTTGCAGCCCAAAGAAGCTTATAAGAGTCGCAAATGTTGTGCACCGCTGCACTCCACTACAACTTCACTACAAAATAGAGGACGACGAATATAAAGATGATATTGTTGATATTTGTGTGAAGTTATCAAAGATTAGGGAAATTAGAGGATTGTTGGCACAAAATTTATAAACATTATAATAGTCTAACAAACATAAATAATTTTTAAGATTATTTATAATTATATAAGAAAAATATTAATAAAAGTTAAATAAATATTAAAAGAATGACCTCCTATTTTGATTGAAAAAAAAATTTTATATATTCGATCTACTTAGGTTTGTACAGTTCATTTTATACCCAAAGATGAGGGTATATTGATTTCGCCATAACACCCAAAAGGAAGCTTCAGAGACTTTATAAAATATATATATTCCTAATCAGCTTGAAATTTTGAATTAACTAAGCCTGCGCGGTATGCGTTGTTGACACTCTCCTGATCGTAAAATCGAAGATATTCACTTCAAGTTTGGTATAAACATTGGAAGTTTTTGCATGCAGGTCGATACTGAAAAAGGGCCAAATTGATCAGAGCACAAGCCCGCAGGCAAGCGTAAGCTGAACGCAAACCTGTTTTTGTAAACAAAAATTTGCGGGTTTTTGCTCATTCCTTACAAATTATAATATTTAGATGATTAAAATTTCCCACATTCACTTTACGAAAGGCTCTACTAGTTATGCGGAAAATTGGAAAAACCATGTCCACAAAAACTTAAAAGTTATTAAGTTCTCTTCACCTCTTTGAGGGTTTGTGCTTATTAATCATAAGGTAAACAAGGCAAAATATTTAAATCCTCAATGAAGATATATTATCTGCTTAAAGGTTCGTTAATGATAAAGTAAATATGGTGGTCACCACGACCTAATGGATTAATATTTGCAAAATAACAAGCGATATGGGTATCAAATAAAAGAAATTGGAGAGTAAAATGCACAAAGCTAAGTGTGTTAATTCTAAATTTATTATGGTGGACGTCGCGACATGGGAGTTTTCTTCACAATACCTTTTAGTGAAGTCAAAGGTGAAAGATAAATTTTATGCCATTCATTTTTATAACAATAAACAAAAGCATGGGGCATCAAAGGTTTTAATGGTGGTGGGTATGCGAGATGCGGTCCCAGCCGGATATAGCTTTTTACCTGTTCGCATACATGTAAATTGTTCGTTTTTCTCAACAATTATGACATACTAGCGTTGGCTGCATACCTGCCTGATTACGTATGCGAAATATTTTGAAAGCAACTGGTAGTCGCCATTTCGCAAATGTGCAACAATATATTTTGAGCGAATAACACAAACAATTTACCTTTTCATATATGTTTATATATAAAGTTCCGCTATACAATAAGAGAATACAATATCAACAGTGCTTTTAACGTTTTAATTTGTTGTCGTTTTTAGCACAAATTTTGTTAAACCACTAGCCATCGTAAACATGCGAAAGCTTGGCAACCGATACAGTAAACAACACCAATAAATTTTCGAATTATAATGAGACATTAAGGTTAAAAGTTAGTTTAAATACGACATAGGCAAATCGCGCGTATTAAGCAAAATTGTTTTGATAGACTTCGTAGAATCCAATATTGAGATTACGTGATAGACATCATTTACATTTCTGCGAACAACTCTAAACGTGTTAAAAAGCTCATATTTACATTGATTCAGCTTAATGAACATGAAGTGCCTAGAGAAACTGTTAGGGACATTAGAGCTTATCTCATCAAGCAATGTGGACGAATCGATAGTGTCATTAATTAACTTGATTAAGAAGGAGACACTTAGAATAAATGTACGTTTCTCAAGTGCCGGTAAGAATAACAGAATCAATCTAATTTAATAAGGATGCAAAGACACAAGCGGGTCTCAACTCTAATTCCTAAGGGAAAACAAAGAAATTGCTTTTGAACTCATTCACCTGAATCTACAAAACACCTATATGAGGGAGACCATACTCAAGTATTGGTCTAACTAAGCACATGTATAGCTTTTTTGTTATGTAAGGATCCTTCAGCTCTTTTGACCACGTCTTAATGAAAACAAGCGTGAACCTAGCTTTACTTAAAGAGAGCTTGATGTGCAAACTAACACATAATTTTTGGTCGAATAGAATCCCTAAGTCGATGAACGAATCAATGTTTTCCATCTTATGTGAGTCAATGAAATACTCAGTACTGAATCACTTCCTTCTTAAGAAAGAAAGCTTCTTGCATTTTTTTAGATTTCATTTCATAAAGTTTAACGAGCACCTTGTAACCAAATTATTTAAGTCCGTTTGAAGTTGATGCGATTGCGATTCTAAGGAGAAGGAAGGAAAGAGTTCAACATGGTCAGCGTACATTAAGATCTGGCTTGATTTAATCACCCAGGGGAGATCACTAATGTATAAATTCAATAAAAGGGGCCCTAAATGCCTGCCTTGAGGGACGCCAGAGCTAAAAGATGAAGCTAAAAGGAACCCTGAATGTTCTGTTAAGCAGATAAGGGATTATCCATTTCACTAAGAAAGGGAAGCCAGAGGCATAGAGTTTGAAGATCAATAAGTTATGGTAAACTAATTCAAACGCTTTGCCAAAATCAGTATATACAACATCCGTGCGCGAGCCATTAGAAATAGCCTTGAAAACATGGCAAGTAAACTCTAAGAGATTCGTGATTTACGTAAAAATAAGTATGTATGTACGTATATATCGTTATATACGCAGAGTTATATGCATGCGTACATTTATATATGCAGTGGTGTTAGATTCAGAACGTTAAAAAATACGTCAACTTCATACAATCAATGTCCTTATCCCAGTAGAAAAAAAAAATGTACATAAAACATTAATTCTTACTTTCATCTGATCGATTATAAGAACACCAAAACACAATTCATTAATAAATAAATAACAGAAAGCTAATCAAATGCCTTTATTTATCCAGTTCGTCAGGTTTTGTTCTTTGGGTTTTTTTCGCAAATTCCTTTTAGTATTGTAAACACCAAAGTCGGTACCTTATTTTGGTTCCATACCAGAGTTGCTTTTATTCAAGTTGACAGAGCAAATTTTAAAGTAGTTATTGAAAAAGATTATTATTATTATGATTATTATTAAAATTTTAGTCTAATGAAATAAATTCTTAGACTAAAAGAGCCTTGAAAAAGATATAGTAGTATTGAGTAATATAGATCATGGAATATTTGTTGACTTAGAATCTCCATATTTTGAATCTAACGAATACATAAATTTGATCAAGAATTTTGAAGAAAATCTCACTAATTTTCCAGATATCAAAATAATGGAGGGCCGAATTTATAGACATAATAACAGACATCATATTGACACCTTGCATGATGAATTTTCCTGGAAACTCTCGTTACCAAGCGAGATGACAAATGAAGCATTATGGCGTGCCCATGCAGATTGTTTCGCTACGCACGCTGGAATGAATAAAACCTTGCAAAATTTAAGAAAATACTATTATTGGCCTGGTATGATAATCAGTGTTCGTGATTTCATAAACTCTTGTGAAGCCTGTAAAATTAACAAGTCTCCTAACCAAAGTCTTCGGCCACCAATGAGCAAAATGGTTGACACAGACCGGTTTTTGCAGAGGCTTTATGTCGATTTGATTGGTCTTTATCCCCGCTCTCGAAATGGAAATATCGGAATATTGGTAGTACTGGATCACGTTTCTAAATTTCCTTTTATCAAACCTGTGAACCGACTCAACACTGACGAGGCATGTAAGTTTATAGAGGAAGAAGTATGTCATACCTTTGGAGTACCGGCGACTGTTGTAATGGATAACGGGGCTCAATTTGTTGCAAAGAAATTCAAATCTCTTCTTTTACGTTGAATGTACGTAATGTGAAACAAATTTTCAATGCAGTCCATTCCCCTCTAGCGAATGCTTCGAAACGAGTCAACAGAACTTTAATAACAGCTATAAGATCTTATGTGAATACAGATCAGTAGAATTGGGATGAAGAACTGAATGGAATAGCTTGTGCTTTGAGATCAAATATTCATTCTGCGATGGGTAAAAAACCTTATTATTACACATGGTTACTAATGGTAAAGCATACTCCCTATTGCGGAAGCTAAAACTTCTGGATGATCGCTCAATACGATTATCTCGTGAGGATTCAGTTCAGTTAACAAGACGATTAACTAAACATCATACAGCTAAACAATTTAATAGAAATGAAAAGAGCAACAACTTAAGATCAACAGTGGTGAATTTTGTGGAAGGCCAAGAAGTTTACCGAAGAAATTTTAAACAATCCAGCTTTGAAAAATATTACAACGCTAAACTAGGACCGGTTTTCATTAAAGCTCGGATACGAAGAAAAATTGGAAATTCCTACTATGAGTTAGAAGATCTGCAAGGAAATGTGGTAGGAATTTACCATGCTAAAGATGTTAGGCAGTGACGGTTGTGATCATTCTTCGTTTTGTTTCAAATTTCGATGATTGATTTCATCATTCCTCCAAGTCTGATCTTGTCTGGGGGAAATTGTAGAAAAGCAGTAAAGGATTTTTCTTTTTGGGGATTGGATTTTTTGTTTGTCAAAGGGAATCCTGCTCGTTGAACGACAGTTTTTTTTTGGTTTTCAAAAAAAAAAGGATAATTTTTTCGGGATTGACGGATGGATGGCTTCTCTTTAAAAAAAAAAAAAGAAGGAGAGAACAATTGGTTAAGGACGTCGACAATTTTTTTTTTGCGAAGAAAAGTGAGAAATTTTCAAAAGAAAATTGCAAGAAGTTTATCGAATAAAATTCCGCATAAGACCTACTTAAAACAATTACATGAAGAGAAGAGAGTGTGTTTATGAGCTGATTCGATTCGTTTTGTATGGAAGGAATAGAAAATCGAGAAAAAGATTTTTATAAAATTTGAAAATTTTCATTGATTGCGACGATCAAAATTTTATCTAACGAGGAGCAGATTCTTATCAAAATTAAAAATTGGTTAAGGAGAAATTTTCAAAAAGAAATTGTAAAAAGTTTTTCTAATAAATTCCCCAACAAGACCTTCTTAAATGAGTTTCATTAACATAAGAGAGGTGACTATGAGTTGGTAAAAGAGAAGCAAATTCTTACTAAAATTGAAATTTGAATAAAAAAAAAAACAATTTGTCAAAAAAAAAAACAACATCATCAATTTCAATATAAAAATCTCAATATATTCAAATCCATGATTAAGATTCAGATTGTGGGCGAAGTGCCAGCGGAATGTTCATTTGTGACACCATGTAATTTCAGTGTCGATGTCGGTGTCTATTCAAAGCAATGAAACGAGGTGTTTAAGAAGCAATACAAAAAATAAAAAACTTTACACAACCTGTTCAGAATTATTTAATTGATTAATTTTATTTTTATTTAAAAATTATAAAATTGTTGTTTATTAACTACGAATGTACATTCGGCGTGGTTTGGTTATCGATGAGTTAATCTTTATTGTTATATAAGTTTGTTATTTACTTTTAATTTGAAAATCTTTTTATTATTTTACAATAACATAAATATTGTCATATACACCTATTTTTTTATTGTTTAATTATTGAAATGTTTGAAAACTAATTTTGTTTGAATGATCATTGGCTGGCGAAGTAAGGTTACACATTACACCACACTTTCACTACAGCACTTACAAAATATAAAAATTCTATAGGGCAAATTCCTTTTATGGACCCCCCAATTACGGTGAGCTAGACACTTTACTTTTAGGGCCCATAAAGTATGCTACAAGTAGTTATTGGAAAAGATTATTATTATTATTATTATTAAAATTTTAGACTAATGAAATAAATTCTTAGACTGAAAGAGCCTTGAAAAAGATATAGTAGTATTGAGTAAGATACCGAAACATCTACAGATAAACATCTCGGACAAAAGTTTGCTAACAAAGCGGGAGAAAAAAAACGAACGGACAAGGCAGAAACATATGGAATGTCAACAGAATTGTAAAGGTGTAGAGTAAGAAAATACAATTATTGTGAGAACAGGAAAGTTTGAATTATAAATTATAGAAATACAATTCTAAGAAAGGATATAATGAGATCATTTGTTATAGAAAGGAATATTGGACACAATTAGTATTATTAGGGAAATAAAGAGTTATGTATAATGTTGAAATAAAATATAATAAAATGGCCTATAATATCTTCCCTATGAAATAAAAATCACGTAAATATAATTTCGTTATTGCCATATTGTCAACTAATGAAAATCCAGTTAGGTGAGTTCGCGCCTCCAGCGGAAGTGGTCAATACAAAAAAACCAAATTTTCTTGTAATGGAAAGATCTTTGGGCAACCGGTGTCCTACCACAACAACAACGGACAGGACTTTCATTCTTTACAGTATTAAAGCTGCATTGGTAAAGTGAAGATCTCACGACATTATAATAAAGAATAAAATTCGACCGTATAGAAATTTTATAAAGTTATTTGTTTGTATTGTGTATGGGAGAACAGGCTTCGTCAGCCAGGATTAAAACAAAAAATTAATTATTCTGAATACATTGTAACAGTTTAATAAAACAAGTTAATCACATATAGATTAATTTAATACAAAAAAGCTAATGTCAGATTTAACTAATAAAATTAAGTCACGCAAATTTTGATAGATATTTAAAAAAATTAACTTAAATACATATAACCAAGTAAGTGAGTCTTAAAGACACCAGATATAAAAGCTTCTAGGTCTATTCACAGATATTTAATTTATTTCCAGGTGAAACTTCAGAAAAATTCACCGAAGGAACTGTGACGTCAACTTACCATGATATTATTCAACAACACATTTTTTCGGAGTTTTTACTATTCTGACGAATCCCGAATTCGGAGCAGCCCCTCAGTACTCTCAACAAACTGTTTTTTCGACTATTATTATTAATATGTATCGCATTTTACGCGTAAGGCTGTTGAATGTAGGCAAAAGCCTCTTGTAAGATTTGATTTTATGTTGTAATATTAGTTACAAATACAACCCTGTCGAATGTGTGGTTGGTAATTTCAATGCCGAAAAATCATAAAGAACAAAATAAAACCGGTATGTGAGATCAGCAGATCTGCAAAACAACAAGAAAATACGAAGCAGAGAAAAAGAGTGTGCATACCATTATGTCCATGCCTTGTTATATGGTTACTACTATAGACATATTGTTATGGTTTTATTAATAATGTTATGATTATATGCATACTGTATATGATTGTATAAGCACTCCTAAATAGTTATGCACTGTGAGGAGCCAAAGGCGTCTCCCGTTTTGGCCTCACAGGTTCTTCGTCTCTGAGGGGGGATTGATAGACTAAGTTAGGTTAAGAATTAGGAGTAAGTAAAGGACTAGACAGACGGCGGGAGATTGGAATATGGTAAGGCTGCCAAAAGACAACGTTGATGGATGCCGTACAAGAGCTGGCTCCAAATAGTCCGTGTCGAGGGACATACTGGTCCGGTCGAGTAGTGGAATCAGAAGAAAGGGTTAGTCAAGTTTTGCCTATGCAAGAGATAAGTTAGTTAATTTTAGTCTATGAGAGAGTGAAAGTCGAGTCTTAATATCGAACGGTTGGCTGAAGTGAGGAAACAGTAAAAGAAATCGATAGAATATTTTTACCTTTCGCTAAACTTGAAATTTAAATTTTGAGAAAATGAAATAAATGTAAATGTAAGAAGAAAATATAAAATTCTTGTGAGTCAAAGTCTGGTGCCGCTGAGCATACCCCAACACCAGGGAATGAGCAAAAGCCCTCGCAATACGTATACATATAAATGTTGATTACTGTTTCTTGCAACTACTTCACTTTCTTTTGAGTTTGTGAACTTTCCCTTCAGTTGGGAAATGTGTCACACTCCTTCAAACATTCTCTTGCACCTAACAGCAACAACAATACTATAATAAATTTAATATTTTCTTACAACACTACACGAGGGGGCGTAGACCCTACTCTAAATAACATCGATATACGTGCACTATTTTTCTTTTCTTTTTTCTAGGACAAGCTACTTAGGGAATATACCCTATCCCTGCTGATCGGGGAGGGTTATAGCAAGAATAAGATGAGGATAGGGGATAGGGAGTTTCTGAAGGTTGAAAATGGAGACATCAGGTACGGCAGCAAAAACCACTGCCGGTAGATTATTTCAAAGGCGGACATATCGGCTAAAAAACGACGCGCCGCGGTAGTGTGTTGTGCGGTATTCAGGTAACTGCAATACGGAGACTCCGCATATAGGCGGTATAAATGGTTTGGATATCGGCTAGAGTGAATTAGTTTTTGCATCGTTTTAGAGAACCTTTTCCCTTGGTTGCATATTTCGCCACTTTGGACACATGTTCTGTCCATGGAACATCGTTTTGTCTTCTCATGCCCACAACGTCAAGCGTTGCCGAGTCTTCTACACTGACACCACCAAAAGGATTATTCATCACTTTTTCTGCGCATTAGGAGACATCATTAAAACTTACATCATTTGCCCGACCCCATTCAAATATTTTTATGAAGTCCCGACTTGCTGCGTCATTTATAATGCAGCGTTTGTTCTGTATTGCTTTGCTGCATGGTCTCTTACTAAAGCAAAACGAATAACACAAAGTGCTGTCGTCTGCAAACGGGTAGACAGTGTTCTCTGCTATGCACAGGAGGTCGTTAATTAACAGCAAGAACAGATCGTTCTGGTACACATGAATTTAAATAGAATTCATTTGAAGAATACCAGCCGATCACAACTCTTATCGAACGGTTGTCCAAGAAACTCGATATGAATCGATTGAAAATGCTGTTGATATCATACGCAATCAGTTTGCAGACAAGAGCATCGTGCCTTGGAGATATCGAGGGCAACGACCTTTCTTTCGACGAAATGACGAATAGCTTGGTTCGCCTTTTCGGGTGAGGTAGCAGATTACGTCACCAGTAGATAGATGTTTTCGAAAGACATATTGCATGTTGCTAATTATTTCGTTGGTTTCTAGATATTCCGTTAAATAGTAATTGACCATGGTCTCCATGGTTTTGGGTACAACGAAATAGAATGTAATTGGGCGATATTTTGCAGAATTTGTGCGGTCACCCTTTCTGGGTATGGGCTGGACATTGGTAACGTTCTAACAATTTGGAAAAACGCCAGGACTGTAGCATTTGCTGAAAAGATGGCGTAATGCCTTCGAAAGTGTTTTAGCGCATTTTTTTAGAACTGTGGCTGGTATGCAATTTGGCTCTGGAGCTTTGCGAGTGTTTTTTAATGATCCTCGTCCGAAACAATAATGGCGGCATCGAACATGTTATTTTTTCAAGCGGTGGTAGTTAACTACTATATGGTAACTTGGTGTTTCAAGCCAACATTTCACCCAACACATTAGTCTTATCAATCGGGTCGCACATTATTTGGTCGTTATTGAGAAGACTCGAAATGGATACGGTGGATTGGTTTCCAATTCTGTTCACAAAAGACTAAAAAGCCTGTAAAGCTTTTTCACGGCAATGTACCTGGTTGCACATACCTCTAGACAGCTTGCGTGGCAGATTAGTTTGGTCGATTGCATTAAAATGCCACATTGTAAACACTTCCACTTTACCTGATTGCACCTTTGCAAGCCTAAATGATTTATAATTTTGAAGTGTCGTAATCTCTTCATCTCGTCCCTCCGAAGTTGTCGCTAAGTTTTAAATACTTCCGCTTTACTTGACTGCACATTTACAAGCCTAATTAAACCACCATTTATCTTTGGGCTTAATCTTAGAATCTTTTAACGGAATCTATGTTCGCGCCAATGTTTGATGACGTTTAACATCTCATATATGGGCATGCGTGTGTACACCACAAAAAAATTTGCCCGCAGCTCGCGTATATTGAAGTGATAGATTTTAAATTTACTTACTGCGCAAGACACAGCCCTCTCTAAACTTGTGCTTACAACGTTTCTCCATGAAAATGGAGATTTTATCCGAGATCCCCCGACTGTAAGCGATTCGCATAATTTAAAGCAAATTCCGAGTGAAAGGCACTCTTTGAGTGAAAATACGCGACTCGACAAAGTGTTGTCTAATTCCAGTATGGGTGACCGAAAATCCTCAGAGTTTTATCGGAACCTGCTCATTCTTGGCGAGGTCAATTTCAGCCCTTGGATGATGAAAATTTTTAGCATCAAGAACTTTTACCTAAAACTTGTACAAACTGTAGCTGTAACCTAAAGTGATACAAGTAATTTGGCAATTCAAACTTACTCAAGTCTTCAATTTGAGAATTGAAATAAGTTAACGTTTGAAGTCAATAGTGTTACAACACTGATGAACCAATGTGATTCTAGACGACGCGATTTATATCTAGCTCTCGTTGTAGGTTCATGTGCAGGCATAACCCTAACTGGATGTGTAAATACAACTAAAAATACGGAAAAAATCCAAGATATGCAAACAACCTTTTGCTTTTTTCAAGAGTGAATCAACGACAAACTGAGAAATTCCATTCTTGGAGTAATTAACATTGGAATCTTGGAACCTTTGACAAATTGCTTATTGCTATTTGATAGGAATAATATTTCATTTTCTGATGGACAGCGGGCCTGAAGTTTCCATTTTACCAACTTCAAAATTAGTTACAGCAGCCAACAGCTTTCAATAGGAACATACAGCAAAATAATTTGCAACATTGATTTAAGTTTTCACCGTGAATTTCCTTTTGTATTTGTTACTGTTGACATTTCAAGTTCAACCATTGCTGCAGATTTTCTCAGAAAATAGAGTGCACTGATTGGCATGATACATAAACAATTAGTAGACATCTTAACTAAAATACTTGTGTACGCCATATCCGCTATGTGCAAAATCTTTTAGCCTAAACTATGTTTAACCGACAATATATATTTACAACTATTAAAAAAATATCCCAGCTTAACCGAAAAGCCAGATTATATTACCGAAACTGTAAACATAAAATAGTTCGCAGACTGACAATTGAAGACGTCCTTCCGTTTTCAAAAATAAAACGATTAGATCCAACCACATACAACATTTCCAAGGAATAATTATAACCACTTGCTAAGACGGGAATACGTAGACCAACTAAATCTGTTGCCTCTTCAGTACATTCAGTTCCCAAAAAATAGCCAAATTAATGGCGTTCATGCGGAGATTTTAAATGACTAAATTGTGTGAGAGTCCCTAGCCGCTACTCATTATCACACATTCAGGATATTAGATGGAGTCTTATAGACAAGTGTTTTTTCCCAAGACGGGATTTACTAAAGACATACCATCAAATATTTACGGTTGAAAATTATATTTAGAAAACCCCTACAACGACGCCATTCGGCATATTCGAGTTTGTAAGAATATCTTTTAGATTAGGGAACTCAGCACAAATTGTTTGAAGAAGTTAAAGATACGCCGACATACGAAATCGCCTGTTTTACAATGGTAACACAATCGCGTTAGCCTTTTTGAGGAATTGTATTTCACGTCTCGGGGGGACAATTAATTGGCTTTTACAAAACTATCACGTCTGCTTGGCACGCGCAAGCTAATGGCATACTTGGACGCTTTCGTAGTCAATGAAAAGCAACCACCATGGCTAAAGGCAATACAACCAAATGGTTTGACGAGCTGTCATTGATGCTCCTAGGTCTGTGATCTATCTTCAACACGGGCATATCTGAAACACCTGCCGAAATGTGCGTTTTCAGGTGAGCTCATACGATCTAGCTCCGAAACTAATAGCTGAGACGCTATGAGTACTCCCAAAGAACATTTTCCAAACGTCGGATCCACAATTTACCATCATAAATATTCTAAACTTAAACTATTCCTTCTGAAATAATTAAAAGACCGCGTTTTATCCGTTCAATATATAAAAAATGTCTTCAACAACCATACAGAGGTCCTAAGAATGTAATTTCAAAAGAACCTAAGTTTTTGAAGATCTAATATCCATAGATCGTTTGAAATCGGTCATAAGCGACGAATCTATTACACAGGATTCACATATAAAAACAAAGCAAAGTTTACTGCCAATCTGATTATTTGTTTATATGTAAATTGTTATTTGTATGTGTGAAATCATTTAATTTTAGAGTTTATATATAAGATTTTTTCAATTTTCCTTTTTAGTTATTTTATAACAAGAATTAGTTATTCTCTACATTTCAAACAACAAACATATTAATTCTTAATATTTACAATAGATTTACACATAAATTTTTAACTCAAATATGTGAAAATAATGTATAATTTTTGGTATATTATCACCAAAACGAGTCAATAATCATACTAGACGTAGTGGCGTAAGGTACCTCGCACGGCCTTGGCTGACTGTAACCTTCTTATTTGTTTTCTTTTTAACTCGATTTGTATGTCTATATACTGACAAAACTAATATTACGCATTTTTTTAGATTAATTTCCACCTTTGTTTTTAACTGTTAATTGACAATCAATCAAATTGACAATTGACAATTGTGGCTTTTCTTGTATCATATTCATTATATTCCATTTTTTTATTCATATACAAATATGGTGCAATTAGCTAATACATTAGCTGGTTTTGGTTAAGTTTAATTTTTCAGTTCACATTTTAATGCTTTTCTGTATTTGTAAAGAAAGCTTTCGTAAACTATCAAAAGTGGTGAATAGTTGAATGGCGTTTGCATAATGCAAAATAGGGAAGGCCAATGTACTCTTGGTTTGGAAGCAATCTTTCATTTCTTCTTTCCCGAGTTCCTTCTCTTTCTTTGCATGATGGTTTTTACCTTCAAAGAATGACTATGAATATGCATGTGTACATACATTCGATCTACAATTTATCTAATGTCATTTCGCTTAGGTCAATACGGACGTTTATGTTTTCTTGGTTACAAACGCACATTTAATTTAGTCAGCCAACCCTTGGCCAATCACCATGAAAGCAAACGCAAAGAAAACTGTTGGCTACAGCAAGTTTACTTAGCAATAAAAAGGAAGTCGTATTATTTATTTTTTGTTGTTAATACTAAAAAATTTCCTATCCAGCAAAAAGAGTCTTCTGGTTTCTCACCAAGCTTTTTTACTTATGCTTCCAGATTTTCACGGCGTTGAAACTTATGGAAATAAACCAATTTAAAAATCTGGCATTATACACTCTTATTCTGAATACAATCACTGACAGGCCGCTGACTGTATATTTCTACGAAGAAATGGTCAAATCGGTTTTGCTGTCTTTTTGTACTTCTTTGGTATTCTGATCTTTTAGCATATATGAATAGACCAAAAAAAACATGACATGTTTATTTTCAGCACATCACCGAGCACTTCTGTTATATTAACAGAGTATAGTGCAACGATACAAAAGGGACATTTTCAGAGATTAAAAGAACACATAAAACAAAAGTGTATAGAAAATGGATGAAAATATAATTGAGTACAAAATATCTTTACTGTTTTTTTGTTATTAATTTATTATTTATTGATCAACTTCATTAACTTGCGCCGAAAAACATTTGAAGAATAAGAATCATTATATTAGATTAACACGTTAATAATTCATCTTCCATTGTTTCTATTCTTCAGCGTCTTCTTTGTGCGCTTTAATTTTTGATTTTCATAAGTCTTTTTGCAAACAGAAATTACTACAGCAAAATCAGTTATTGCCCCTTCCCACGAGGGGCAGAAGGGCCACAAGGATAAAACAAATGACTGACCCACTCCACAAACGTACTCGGAAAGAAAACCCATTGAGTAGCTGGTCAAATAAAAAAAAAATTGTTTTGCTACGCATGGAGGAGAAAAAGCACAAAAAGTCTTTAATGCTATGCTCTTTACATGCGCTTATTTTCTTCATATATTTTTAATAGTCAAATGTAACATTAAAAAAAACGAGTTCAAGATTTAATAGAAAAGATGAAATTAGCTACGCCGCAACCTCAAGCCTCAATTAACCCTTACAACATGTTAGGTGCAGCCATGTTGTTTCTTATAAATGCCTTTAGAGTCGTGTAATTTTGGCCACTGCATCTCTATAATATTATATTATAGGGCGTGCGAAAGTTAACAGCCCAAAGATTTAAAAAAGAGAAAAACATATACATAGCTTAATCTAGTAAAAAATAACTGCACTTCGCAAGTGAGCTAAAATTTTCAAAAAATGAAATACGCTTATTTTATGACACCGCTTCGCGGCACGTGAAAGAGCTTCGTAGGCCTCTGAAAAAAATTCGTGACATTTTTACCGAAACCGTATTTGTGCAAATTTCCATGTTAAAAAGAGGTGACGGTATATTCTATTCATTGTTGATAAACTCCACAAAATTTTTAAAAAAAATATGGAAGATCGGCACATATTATCTCATAGCAACGGTATACAAATAACAATTAATCAAAAACCTGTTTTTACGCATTTTCATAAGTTTGGATACAAAAGGAAATTCAGTGTTTGAGTGCCAGCTGCAAAACGAAATCAGGCCATTTCTGAAGAGAATTACAGCGGGCGAAGAAAGAAGCATCGCATAGCACTATAATTTGTGTGTGGTCTAAGATGGACGAAATTGCGATGTGAAGAATCGGATTGAGGCTACGCAACGTAATGGCTTGCATTTTGGCCTAACTGCAAAATATTCATCAGCTGCTACAGCATGGCGTGATTGCACTCTCCACAATCAACTACTGATAAGATTATAGTGCACAATTGAGGAAAAGCGTCGCAAATACCCCGGACGCCATACATTTTTAATGACTATGCACAAAGTGAGAGAGCTTGGCTCGTACGGATTGATGCATCTATCGTATAACGCGAACGGGCAGAAAACTAGGTTTAAAAGATGTCTGTGAAATCATTTGGGTTAGGTTATATTTTCGCCAACGAAGTCCCACAATTTCTGGAGAGATGCCGAAATAGTATTACCAAGAAAATGAGACAAGGTTATCAGTCCAAAACCCATGAAGTGGTGTTAAAATTTTGGTAAAAAGCCAACATGAAGTTAGTTCCATACATAATAGTCTTAATTACTTATTTATTTATTCAATTGAAGGATTCATAGAATTCACAAAATACAGAACTTACAAATTACTATTAAAGTAAACAAAGACAGCAAGAAAAACAAATAAAAAGTAAATTCAGTATGTTGCAGAATAAATGGATAAACAATTGTTTTTTTAATTAATTGCAAAGAGTAAAAAGCTTATAAGAGCGTTCTTCGCTTAGCACGGTTAAATTATACCGTGGTGCATGGAAACAGTTTTCAATGAAACTTCTTTATTATCTTTTTTTTTGTTTACAATAACATATCATATAGAATAAAAAAAAAAATTGATTTGGAAAACCGATCTTAGCGTACGTACGCATAACTATAATTCAAACTTAATAAGGTCCCTTGGTCACACGACCACAGTAAGCAAGAGACTAGAAGTGCAGATTAAATGTGGAGTGCATTTTTTTTTTTACAGGCGGTTCTGGAACTGACGGCGTGTCCTTTGCCTATACAGTGGTAGATGGCGGAGGCTAAGTCCAGGTTAATCATGTTCTAGAGGAGAGTGAGAAGCTACAATGATTCTTCAAACCACAAACTTTGCTCGCAAAACGAAACTCAAAACGATTACCGTCGCATACATAACGACTATGCGGAAACTTTTAAATTGCAATTGGAACACCACTCACAAAGTAAGAAATTCAATTGTCATCTGCGGAAATAAAATTAAAATTTTTTGGATACTGAGAAATACTGGTCTTTTGGGAAATGAGCGAACAGACCTAGCATCCAAATGCACGATTTTGGCGTCTTTAATCCCAGAAAAAAAGAAAAAAAAAGAGAAAATAGATCGAAAAATTATCATATGCAACTATATTTTATCAACGTCGAGAAAATCCAGATCAAAACATTTGCAAGAATTGGACGGGATCGTACTATTGCATCACACCAATGAGTTCTTAAGAAATCCACTACTACAGTTTCAATTGTGGACAACCATTTACGATTAAACATATACTTTGGGAAAGATGTAATTTTTTCAATATTCGAAGATTCGTTTTTGGATCGTCTAACTTTATCGACATCTTGAAAATATCAAGGGAACTTAACACCAATAAAACACTTATGTTTATTAAAGAAATTGCACTAACCAACTAATCTACGCCTTAAAAGGAGAACGGATAGTCTGACTTCGTGTTTGCTGATTTAAATATCAAGCGCGCGAAAGTTTGGTTTAGTCGCAGCTATAGTGAAATCTAAGTTAGTGAATTGATTGGCCACATTAAAAAAAATTAATTTCAATTTTGTGAACTTCTGTTTGTTTTATTTCTTATAAATACAATTCTCTGCAAATTTATTGTGACGGATTAATGTTTTACGCGAATTCTAAAAATAGTACGAAAGACGATAGACATAACGACAAATTTCTAAATGCCTACACGAGACAGAAATGCTAAAAGACACACGGGACAAATTGCTCGAGTCTTACCGCAGTCTTAACCAATTCATGGACCCCCGTCCAACATTTGATTTATGTGTTAACCTTTTATAGTTAGGTAATAAGCAAGATAAGATGAGTATCGGATAAAGTGAGTAGGGATGGATAAGTAATAGGGTAGTGCAAGTCTACTTTGAGCGTTAACTAATAAAACTTAGAAAAACGAAGATTTGCTACACTCAAATGTTCACAGCGACATAGAAACCACTTCGCCGATAAAATGAAACAATATTCTACAGAAGGTTTGAGAAATTCGCACTTCTTTTGGCTTTGCACATTATAATATCGGACGAAACTAAATTCAGAAAACATGTATAATGTTTTGAAAGGCCAAATTTTTTCATCAATTTCGGAATCCGAAGAGAGAACGACTAAACGTTTGTTAAGCAGCCAAACTCTGGGAGACCAGTAAACTACACAATTACTAAGATTCTTATAAAACTAAGATCTATGCAGATGGGAAGTAATGTTATCCGTTTAATATTTTCATAACAAATACTTCAAAAATTGCAGAGACATTGTCAATATGTGAAGAATAAAGCGACATCAGAAAATTACCGGCTAGAGCTGATAAAACCTTGGGCATGACGTAGTGTACTATTGGAAACTCTTTCCTGAATTTAACATTTTAAAAACATTATACGTATGTATAAACCAAAAAATAATTCAGCCATCGGCTTGCGCGGCTACCGATTTCAGATATAAGAATTTCGATCGTCTTTAAGTTTTTCGCAAAACCTCTGGCAAAACTTTCCTCACTCACGCTGACATACCTGTCTTTCCGCAAAATCTGCATCCTATAAGGAAAATGTTTTTGCCCTCTTCACACCTTTTGGCTGCTAACGGTTTTCCGATCCAAACATTTGTGGCAATAAATTTATAGTTTGATGTTGGTTTTCATACACATTTTTAATGGGCTTTTGTAATCGCAGACGTCACAAAGTGCATTATTGTTATAGATTTTGTACGCCATCTTAATTTCTTATTTATATATATGGATGAAAACACAGTGCTTACTATACTTACTGTGCCGATGTTGGAACCATGATTTGACTTCATTATGATCAAAGTCTATATCAAAAACCCTTTAAGGAAGATTGAAGGCCTTGCCGCGACTACAGATTTTTCAAGAAAGTTACAGTCGTTGATAGATATTCAGTTTTTCCTATAAAAAAAAATGCGTCGTGCTCACATAGTTGCAAGTTTTTCACTAAAATTTACCTAGTCCCATCAAATTGTTGCGCATCCGGATGACGCACGCAAAACTGCCATCACAGTTCATTTTTTATCTTTACGAACTTCTACTAAAATGCTTGTGCAACGTTGCCTAAAGTTTTCTACATTTCAACAACGAAATCCTGCGGACCTTACTGTGTTTGTTTACATCGTTTGTTTTGTTTTTGTTTATATTGGTTGCACTATAATTTGCGAAGCAAGATTTTCAACATTTTCAGGCACTTCTTATCCGCATCCTACATCTTTATTAATCCACCTAAGTGCGAACTTCTTAGATTTTCATACGCGACATGACAAAACTGCTTTATAGGGAAAAATTTTGAACAATAGCGAAACAATAAACTTAATTTGTGCCCCCGTTTTATTTCACATACGGCAAATTTTCAAACTTCTTTAGACCCCTACAGGAATTATGCTGGCAAGAAAAACAACAAACAGGTGGTTTAAGAGCGCGAGGAACATTTCATTAAATGGAAAGAAACAATTACTAACGCCATACCCATCCATTCAGTTGCTGAAGCTGAGCCCGTTCTTCAAGTCAGTGCTAAAACAGTTAAGTACTTTTAGTTTCAAATAGGTCAATTGAAATTATCTTGTCAACGTTTTGCGCATGTTCATATCGACGGTCTGTCCCTTTCCACAGACAGATACGCGTCTTCACCGTTTATATATCGCTTAACAAAGTGGCATAAAGCAATCACGATTTCAGATATAACTACTGAAAATATTTTAAGAACAGTCTATGGTAATTGAATTTCTAGATTTGCCAGGAGAAGACAATTTACTTCATATGTGTCTCAAGTCCTTGTAATAGACTCTGTAGTATATATATATAAAAAAATAATAAGAAAAAAAATATATAAAAAAAAGAGGAAAAAGATTTTTTTTGTCAAAAAGAAAAATGAAAAAAAAAAGATTTTTTTTAGAAGTTTACCCTTTTTCGGACTCTGACTTCGGTCATGATAAGCACGACTTCTAAAAACAAAAAGATTTTTTTTAGAAGTTTTTGAGTTTTTTTGGAACGACAGAAAAAAAAACAGTTTTTTTTTGGACGGAATTTGAGAATTATTTGAAAAAAAATCAAAAATAAATTCCGATCAGGAAGAAGTTTCCTTATTTTCTGATTGACGTCTATTTTAAATATTACGCGGAATCGTGATATAAAGCCCTGTGAAAGCGTGCAAAAGTAACGCCTTAATATTACACCGATGATTGCAATTCAATCTGCAACGCAAACCGATTTTAAAAGGCAAAACCAAAAACAAGAGTAACAGTAGGTGTGCGTGACTGAGAGAAAAGGATATTTAACGAAGAATAATCATGGAAATTGTGTATTGTGAGAAGGTACACGAAAGAGTGCTGCATTCAACGATCGCTAGGTTGTGGCCATAAAAAGTGAAAGAAGAACGTGCGGTTCATTAACGCAAAGATATGTTTTAAGAATAGAAAAATTGGATAAATGTCAGAAACCCTCTTCTTATGCAATTTCTTCTACATTATTAAGAATTGAGTCATACATAGAGGAGACAAAAACTCAAAGCTAAAAAATTAGCAAGCTATTGTACAAAAAAGGTGAAGAACACGAAAAAATCGATAAAGCGTTAGAAAAAAAACCCTCCTTTTCACACCGTGCAACAGGTTTGCGCGGGGTAAATCTAACACCTCGAATGAATAATTGATATTTTTTTTGTTGTGTTGTATTTCTTTAATATTAATCAAAATTTTTTTTTTTAAAACTTATAATTTGTTAAAAATTTTTTCAGCTGCGGCGATACGCATCGACGTGGTTGATAGAACTGGTAAGTTTTTTTTATATAAATTGTTAACTATCTATTGTTAAATAAAAATAAGTTTTACGTTCTATAAATTGTAATAGAATACTTTTAAAAAAAAAAAAGAGAAAAAAAATTAAAAAAAAAAACATAAATGACGTTGATTTGCGTAAATTTGATTATAATTTAGATTAATTATATATATATCTAAGATAAAAATCTTTTGTTATATTTCATTTTATTTCTTTTTTTTTTTTTTGATAAAATAAAGAATATCTATTATTATTAAAATATTAAAATATTGGTAAGACTTCCTGTAGGAAGTAGGAAGGAAAAGTAATATGGATAGGGCATAGATTTATATTAGTCAAAAATTTCAAAATTAATAGTAAGCATATTTTTAATTCAAGTAATGAAATATTTGTAACAAAACAAAAACCCATCATGTAACTAAATTCATTTTATTATTACCCATTCCATCCGACGAGCCAGGCCGCAAAACATGCTTTAAGAAAAAAAAAAAAAAATCCGTCCATAGGTTAATTTTCAAATTTATTATTTTTGGCGCCCAAAAATTTTTTTTTTGTTGTTTTGTTTAGAATACTACTAAAGTTGAGAAATTCAGATTAACTTATTTATTCTGCACTCATTGACTCAGTACTCTGAAATTTGGGGTTTTCTGTTGGATTCTTGGATTGATTTACGATTCATGCTACAGAAAAGAAAAATAAAATTAAGATGTCTATCATGTATTGTTTTGATCTCGCCCTTTTGTTTCTGTTGGAAGTCGAACTAGTAACAATATTTTACGGAATATTTAATTGACGATTTTTTGTTAATAATCAGTTGTGGTTTTCCTTTTATCCCTTAATTGTGAAATTTTGATTTAAAAAAAAAAAAGAAAAAAAAATGTCACTTAATTATATCGAACAATCCGGTGTAATTCTTACACCTTCTCCTTATTGCAGTTTATGTAATAAAAATGTAAATACAAATACTTGTCATATTAAAACCGGTTGTGAGCATTTTTTTCATAAGAATTGTTTTGATAAATATATCGAAAATAATTCAAATTGTCCTATATGTGATGTCGCATTGACATCATATTCCGGAAAAAATAACCCAAACCGTCAAATGATTACTAGACAACAGAAGCGTAATCAAAACGCAAATTTAGAAACCGAAACATTACAGTCAGAACAAACAGTGACTGTTGGGATAACACATGATGAAGAAAGTAGAATTAATAGGTTAGTTACAGCTGCGGTGACTACACAGCAAACACGGTTGCTTAGCGAGCTTAAGCAGCAAATGACTACCTTGATTCAATCTAGCTTAGAAACGACATTCAGAAATTTTACTGCACAGAATCCTTCGATATCTACTCCTACTTTTGAAACAAGTCACAATATTACTCATTTACCACCTATACAAGAAAATGTGCAAACTGTAGATGAATTATTAGGAATAAATAGTTTAAATACTAATGTAAATACTAATGTAAATACTTAAATATTAAATGTATTAAACTCAAATCAGGGATATAGCATTCAACCAACGAATACCGAAAATTATGCATCGGACAAAATAGGCCAAATAATTTACAATTGGAAAATACGATTTTCAGGCGGATTGTCGGCGGATTATCAGTCGAAGCATTTTAATATAGAGTAGAGGCTTTAACGATGCAGATGTTAAGGGGAGACTTTAATCTATTGTGCAGACATGCCAGCATACTTTTTGATGGTAAGGCAGAGGATTGGTTTTGGCGTTACCATCGTTCAGTACCGGTTGTTAAATGGAGTGAACTGAATGTAGCATTGAAGGCTCAATATAAAGACACGCGTACCGACATGAATTATCCTAAATTAATCCACGATAGGAAGCAGAAATCGGGAGAGAGCTTTCACTCCTTTTATGAATCCATTCTGCAGCTGGTAGATTGCTTAGATCAACCAATTCCGGAAGTTACGTTAGTAGAAATCCTTCGAAGGAATCTTTTACCGGAAATACAGCAGGTGATATTATATCTTCTATTCGGTCGCACATTTGCGAGAAATTTGTAGAAAATGCTAATTATTTATGAAAAATTTGACCAAAAAGAATTTAAACAAATCCAGTAGTTTCCTAAATAAACATGTATCTGAAATAAATAAAGGATATAGTGTTCAGGATGATAACAAGTGTATTGGGAAACTGGATGAACTTGGACTAGTTTGCTGGAATTTTTAAAAGACTGGTCATCGTTATCATGATTGTTTTGCAGAACGAAATATGTTCTGTTATGGTTGCGGTACACCAAATTTATACAAACCTAAATGTCAAAAATGCAACTTAACAAAAAACGTGACACCTCGTGCACCGAAATGTGCACGACAGTAAAAACCATAAAACCAATTATACAAAAATTAGCATCTGATGAAACTCCGGTTTATCCATTGCATGTACAAATGTCAAACATGAATGGTAAAAAAAAAATATCTTCAAAGAAAGAAAAATCAAAAAAAAGGATAAAGTCTTTTTGGAAAAATGTTAAACGAATTCAACGAAGTATTGTATCTTCCATTTTTGAAAGACCCAATGATGTTCGTCCTTAAGCTGATGTTATACTATTCGGAAAGAAAATCAGTGATTTACTAGACTCTGGCGCTTCAATTACTTGTATTGGGGATAAATTGGTTAAAACTTATTTAGAATCAGGCAAACCTTTGAAGCGCATAAAATCATCGATTCGAACTGCAGATGGTAATTTACAAAGTATTTCTGGATTCATAAAGACAGTTATTTCTTTTCGTTATGTTGAAAAAGTGATTCAAATTTTTGTCATTGCATCTTTATCGAAAGATTTATTCTTGGGTTATGATTTTTGGAAACTATTCGATTTAATGCCTTTGAGTTGCATTTCTGAAATTTCTATTGGCCAACCTAGGCTGGTAGAAACGGTCATATCGAATGAGTTAAGCAGTTCACAACTGCAGCAATTACAGTACATTATTAATATATTTCCATCATTTGCTAAAGAAGGTTTAGGAAGGACAAATATTCTTAGCCATGATGTAGGATGTGCTCAGCCAATTAAGCAGAGGCATTACCCCGTTTCACCTGCGGTTGGAAAAATGATGTATGAAGAGGTTGATCGAATGTTGAAGTTGGGTGTTATAGAGGAATCTGATAGTGCGTAGAGTTCACCTTGCGTGTTAGTACGAAAGCCTGGATAAAATCGGCAATGTTTAGATAGTAGGAAGGTGAACGAAGTCACTGTTAAATATGCGTATCCTTTGCCTCATATAGACGGTATACTTAGCAGACTATCTAAGACTTCATTTATTACAGCCCTTGATCTCAAAGACACCTTTTGGCAAATACCCCTAGATAATTATTCCAGAGACAAAACAGCGTTTACTGTTCCAGAAAGAGCTTTGTATCAATTTACTGTTATGCCATTTGGGCTTCGTAATGCACCACAAACTATGTTGAGGGTGATGGACTCATCTAAAAAATGAAATATTTGTGTATTTAAATGATCTTCTTGTAATATCTGACACTTTTCATCGCCATATAGTCTTTGTTAACCAAATTGCTTAGGAATGTCGGTTTAACTTTAAATGTAGAGAAGAGTAAGTTCTGTGTTGAAGACGTTAAATATTTAGGTCGTATTATTGGAAATGGTGTTGTTCGCACTGATGCAGATAAAATTTCTGCAATTACAAATTATCCTGTTCCTAAGACTGTAAAAGGAACACGTAGATTCCTTGGCATGAGTGGTTGGTACAGAAAATTTTATGAAAACTATGCAACTGTTTGCGCTCCATTAACTGATTTGACTAAAAATAAAAAGAGATTCGCGTGGAACGACACAGCTCAAAAGACATTTCAAGATTTAAAATGTTTATTGAGCGCTGCACCTGTCTTGCATAGTCCAGATTTTACCAAGCCGTTTTCAATTCATTGCGACGCAAGCCACACAGGTATTGGAAGCGCACTAGTTCAATTAATGCTGAAGGTGATGAAGTTCCTATTGCATTCATGTCCAGAAAGTTAAATAAAGCTCAAAGAGACTACTCAGTTACGGAACAAGAGTGTTTGTTTGCTTTTAAATTTAAAATTTGTCATCGAAAAGGCAGTCAGCATGTCGTTCCCGACATACTCTCACGTATTAATTCAGACGAAGAGAGTTCAGCTGACTTATTAAATAATATTCCTGAAAATTGTTATGTAAATAGCTTGACATCTGATGATACTGGTCTGTTTGTGGATCTTAATTCAGCTCATTTTAAATCAAACGATTATCGAGATCTAATGCAGGGCATTGAGGGAAATGCAAATAAACTGCTGGATGTAAAAATATTAGATGGATTTGTGTAGAAGCGAACTTAACATGAAGTAGGTGAGCAATTACATGATTACATTTATGTTGGAACTTATGGATTCCAAATACGACGATTAATGAAATTATTTACAAGGCTCACAATGATCGTCTATCCTCTCATTTAGGAATAATAAAACGATAGAACGAATTCGTCGAATTTACTATTGGCCCATCTTGGTTAATGACGTAAAAAGCCATATTAATGGGTGCGATATTTGTAAAATGACAAAACATCCCAATTATGTTTTACATTTGAAACCCTAATTATTTTACTTTGAATTTTATACAATCTTTCTGTCGTCGATTCTTAATTATCCCCTAGACCATTTGCTGCACAGAATATATGAAATTCATGAAGATGTATGTAACACGCACTTTTCACTTCACTTTTTCACTTCACTTTTTATTCACTTTTTATTATATCGATCGATTCAGACTAATTTTCTAAAAGCCTGTCTGCGCATCTGATGCCTGCCCATATAAATTTGTGTTCAAGCCACAGGTGGAAATTTTTGAGATATTTTGATGAAATTTAGTACATTGGCGCATTTTGACCAAAGGCATTCTAAATTAATATGAAAACTTTGAATCAGCTGGGGCAATTTTTGAACCCCCCTCAAATAAACGAATCTTAAGTTCTTATGACAAAAAAGTCTAATTTTTAACGCTTCATGATGAAAATCATATTATAATAGTAAATTGACATAAAAGTGAACTCTACAAAATTTCGACGACGTACGCCTATTTTTAAATCCTATCCTATACAAGGGTTTGCCCGAAAATTTTTATTTTTTAGGGCAGAGAAGTCTAAGTTTTGATATTTTGTGATAAAAATTGATCCATAATAGTCGTTTGATATAAAAATTAATTATTTGTTGCATTATATGCTGAATTCTGAATACGTACCACAAGTTCTGAACCTCTCTCTATTTACTATTGCTATTATACTATTTTTAATATATAGTATAATAGTAATCTCATATGACAACACGGTATAATTTTTGTGTTCTATGGCAGAAATAAGAATTGTGTTAAACAATGTTAATGTTAAGTTTTTCAAGTTAAGTTGGGTAAGTTGGAAGTCAGTACAATTGCCTTTTTTCGCTCATTTGCACACACTCGAAGGTATCGTTCATCACCTATCAACAAAATAACATATAACACATCGTTCGGCACTCATCCAAGGTGTGAAAACAAATCGGTAAGGAAATATGAAATAAAATACAAAAGCATTGGATGTTATATACAGAAGAAGATATTTCGCTAGCAACATTTACGCAACAAAATTATCATGCACTAGATAAAGACATCCAAAATAAACAAAAGCTATGAAAGAGAATAAGACAGAAAATAAAAGAAGTGAAACGAACACGTTTACTGAAGATTATGCAATAAATATGCGTTAGGCTACACTATGAACATGTAGAATAGATAGCTAGAAATATTTGTATACCCTTGTGCGTGTCCTTGCTTAAGCACTTAAACGTATCATAATAAGCAATGGAATATTTACTTTTGGCACAATTTTTTTTACATTTCCATCTATTTACTACCAAAAAATTAACATTATAATTATTATTCTTAGTTTCGACTGCATATATTTTTTCTACTTATTTCATTTTTCTAAATTTGTCAAATTTTCTATTTTTCCATTACATCTTGTAAAGAAAACAGTATTTCGCATTATATTTTATTTGCATATCAATTCATGTATAGCTTCGAAGAACTGCACATTGAACAAAAGCATTTGAATTAAATAATATAGAAGTGCAAATGAAATATTTATTTTAGGTTCAAGCAGCAATAAGTATATCGTTGTAGTTGCGTGGTTGGTAGAGGCGTCGTTATCGAAACGGGAATTTTTCATGTGAGGCGCTGGGATTGATTCAGTGAACTAATTTTTGTGTAAATGACATTTTGAGCAAAGTTAATTAAAATGTAGGAATTGGAAATAATTACAATTCTTTTTTTTTAATAAGAATGATAACAGTAATAGAAAAAATATTTATGGTAGATACTAAGAAGAACACGCATGAGAAAATTTTTTTGGCAATAAGTAGATAAATAGAAAAATGAAAGTAATTCCCAAAAACGAATACAAATTTGTTTATATTTTTTGTTGTGTAAACGGCGAAACACAGAAAAACCAGAACCTAAAGATTTTGTTGCTGATACGCATACATGAATTTGCCCAAGCAAACGCACTCACAGCCGCACACAAATCTTCTATAGCGTTAAACATCTACGCACAGGTTTATTCAATCCTTTCTTTTTTTGCACACAGATACGCACAACGCGCAATCTTGCATTTACATGTTGTGTGAAGTTCGGTAACTGTACTCGTTTCAATTCTTTTAATCTCCCTTATTCCCTTTGACAGTGTTTGTTTGTATTGGGTCTATTTAACTATGGCCTGATAACTTTGTTGCGCAAATGTTGCTAGCGAAATGTCTTGTCTTATACTTACATAATTCATAACACAATCGTTTTACAATACGATAGTTTTTTAACAAACAGCTTCTTCAAAGAATATTGGTGTCAACATCCTGTAACAAGTCTACACCACATGTGTTCCAATCCAACAATTTAATTGATAGCATAATGGTAGTTATCTCACATTTCTCGGCCAATGTCGATGAATTTACAAGTCTCAAACAATTGATGTGGTCTGGTTAGGGTAAAGAAAGTCCCAGTTGCTCAGGGTAAGGAATGGAAATTCCCTTTGAACACTTGATACACATGAACATGAGTATTTTATTTAAACTGATCGTTAAATAGGACAATGAAATCTTTAAACAGTAACGAATTTTCCAAATCCAATATTATCTGCGGTACATTCAAACGGAATTGAAGGAAATATCATCTTTTTACATTTTGCAGCTAATCCTACACTATTCGTAAAACTTATTTAAGCCGTTTCGAATGTTGCTGACTCTACATGCAAATTCTAAGAGTAACAGATCTATCCGCAAACATTAAAACTTTACAATAATTGACGCATAAGGAAAAATCATTAACACGTTCGCGTAATATCGAAAATCTGATTATACACATATTATAAGAGTAGTCAGAGGATCGTATTTTAACTGTTATATGAAATGAATGTTATAGCATCCACGACAATATAGATTATATTTTCCAACTAGGATGACGTGAATGCTATAGCATTCATTCATAGAATACATGAGAAAAAAAGGTTTATTATAGTTTCATTACACTTTTTATTTAACAGTAGATCTTTATTCGTTTGCATATAAAAAAATTGATAAATTAAATCCATAATTTCATGGTATGTATATGTGACAACAAAACTAAATATTTCTGTCCATCATTATGATTGAATGTTTTTAGGATTCCATATCCGAATTGGAGCTATTGTGATCTTCAGGAGGTAAGCGCCATTGTCGGAGGCAGTCTCCAGGACAAAGTGGAGGTTTATTTACATAGTTCTGACATTGATATGATGTAAATTTTATTATTTTTTGCCTGTAACAATCCTTTCACTTCACGAAATATATTTTACGTTTGTAATTTAAAGGTGCCGGAATTTTTTCCTGATAGTGTGCATCTTGAAAATATCTTGGCAGAGAGTATCTAACGTGCGTTTGTGAGTTGTCATTATCAAGAAAAAAGTCATTAGCATTTGAATTCTGTGATATTTTTAATAGCATATTTATTAGATTGTCTCTAAAATCAAGGAATCCAATATTTGAATCATTTATCTTCTTATAAACGTAAAAAGAATTCTATAAGGAAATATCTAATAGATGGAATATAACCTTCTTATACCAACGGATAGATTTTTTAGGTGAGGAATAATACGCTATCATTTGATCACATCTGACGATGCCAGACATATTTGCGTTATAATTAGCAAACTCTATTGGTTTTTTCTTCGAGATACCATATTTATTATGCACGTCAATTAATTTGGGATGGCTTTTCGTTGTGATACAAAGCACATCTCGCTTGTCTTTCCATTTACTAATATAGACGTTGCCCTGTATTCTCCATATATGTTCTCCTTTTTTCAATTTTTTTTGCGTCACGACTTTCGGATTCATTTTGCGATTGGTACGTAAGGTTCCAGTGGTATGAGTTTTAAAACTAAGTAATCGATTGCTCAGTCCAACACTATTATAGTAGTTGTCCATAAATAATGCATGGCCCTTCAATAAATATGGTTCCATTAGTCTCATAACCACAGAATCCACTACAGATAAGGAAGACACCTCATATGTTACTTTGCCTTTATATATGTCTAGGTTGAGAGCATAGCCATCATGTGCACAAAGCTCATAGAATTTAATTCCGTACTTATTTTTCTTTGATTTTATAAATTGCCGAAAACTTAGTCTCACTCGATGCAGCATCACAGATTCATCTAACGATAAATTTTTTCCAGGTTTGTATGCCGTTTTAAATGAACTATTTTCAAGCTTCAAAAGTTCGGAAATTTTAGCGCGATCGAGCTGTCTGGGATTCTTCGACAGCGTTTTTTCAAAACCATCTGGGACTCAAACGGTTAATCTCAAATGTCTAACTGAAGCAGATAATGAAATGTCTAGGCATTTACAATGCACATTGTTGAAAGTAAGGAAAATTTTCAGAAAAGTGTGCAATGATACAGTCAGCTCTCTGTGAGAATTCTACATATATAGATGCTATAGCATTCACGTCAAGTATTACACTTCTAGTTTACTCAATGTGCCGGCTTAAGGAAATTTGTAAAAACACGGAGAAAAATAAAAAAAAAAAGAAAGTACTTAATGAATCAATTGGTCATTACTTTGAACTGTATATTAATTACAAAAACTTAAGGTTACATGAAATTAAATGAACAAAAATTGGCTTTAAAATTTGAATGTTATAGCATTCACGTCATTTTGCAGCACTATGAAAATGAATGCTACAGCATTCACGTCCGCGAACATGTTAAGAACTACAGTGAAGATTGATCGCACCACGTGGTTTCTCTGAAGGAAATTTTTGATAAAATGAATTGGCAAAGATCACATAAATACGAATTTTAATAATAGTAGATGTACGCGGTTAAATGCTTACAAATGATTTCTTGGCAGCAAATGCTCTAAAAATATTACATAATAGTTCTAATACATTAATAAATGCAAAGCTACTTTTATAAAAGGGTGTCAATGAAAGGTTTGAATGGATCCAAAAGAACAACAGTTTTTCTTATTTGCTTATTTCTTTATAAATTTACATATAAAGTTCAGGTAAAATAAATTGTTAGTCGAATTTAATTGACTCTTAGAAATAAGTCTTATATTAGGTATTATTGATAGCTGTTACAAAGTATTTAAAGAAAAATAAACAAAAGAAAGAGATGAAAAAAAATGGAAAAACAGAAAGCGAAAAGTAGTAAAAAAACAAACGCAGATTACCATCGCATGTAGTCACCCTATACCCGAGATATCAGAGGTAATCTCACAACTCGGCGCTAGCACCTTTTTTTGGTGCTTGACCTTAAAAGTGGTTTTCACCAGATGCCAATGAAAAAATTTAATATTAAAAAAACGGCGTTCAACATTAACACAAATAGCGAAGAACAGGAAGACATAATAATAAGTACTCACAACGGAGTCCATAAAAATTGTAAGGAAACAGGACACAAGTCTTAAAAAAATACTATTTTTTCTATATGGCAAAGAAAATAAAAAATATCATTAATAATTGTGTAGTTTGGGAATCGAACAAATTTGATCGTCACCATACAAAGCCCCAAATACGCACCACCTCTAGACATACTTTTAATGTGAAAAGACTTAACTCTAAGGGACATAGACAAGTTCTCAAAATATGCCATGGAAAAGCCACCCGGCCCAAAGCATCGGAGCATATAAGGCAATCCTTAAGGAATATACTTAATTCTCTCGCACTCAAAATTATAGTGATCCACAAAGAGAAATCCTTTAATTCAGAATCTACAAACTTTATGACCAAAATGGAATTTGGAATTACAATTTCCAGAGATCAACTGCTGGCCAGGGGGTACTCAGAGGTAGAAGCTATCTCTGTCAAAATGGATAGAAGGTTAGAAAATTATTAAATTATTCGCTAGGTATAAGAAAGAAGTAGTGGGAGAAAATGATAATACTATAGTAAAAACTAAATCAGGCAGAATAGTTTGTAAAAACAATATAGACAGTTGTAGAGAACATGCTTTAATTAAAAGGGCTTAGCTTACCAGACTAAATACGCAGATCCCAATGTCAGTCCTAATATGGGCACTGACGATGAACACTCAACAACTTGACACACAAGACCTAACTTATAACAAAGGAAAATTGAAAACAGTTAGCTATTACGACAAAGTCCTACATTTTATTAATCTGCCAGTATATGACGAAACATTACTTTTAATCTCTAACAGTATAAATACTTTACAAGCAATACATCTTGAGAAATAAACCAGATACATGACAACGAGTGGGCTACCAGTAATTGAACTAGAAATTTATAATATATACTAACACTTTTATCTCCGAATAAATTAGCTACACTATGAACCATACTAACAAACAACAAGCCCACATTAGCAACTTGTAACATGTGGTTGTGTCTTGTAATATTTACTACAGATACAGCCATGTAGTAGGTGAAATTGTTAATCTCACTCGTTGAGAAACGTATGACATTTACAAGGGAATAGGTGAAAAAGGAAAGAAGCAGAACTGAAACTAAATCCGGGGTCTCCCATTGCAAATCATAGGCCGAAGTAGACCAAAAGTATGGGAGTTTGGCTTAGGCGTTATGATCTGCCGATTAAGTAACCAGGTTTCGTCTGTCTATTCATAAAAGGGTAAACTACGTGGGTTTCTTTTAGGTATAACTTTATGTGGAGTGTCCGCGAGATACCCCTTCCCCCCATATCTCCCAAACTAGTAGGTCAGTAATGGCACGTGCGATTGTCTGCAGCCTCCTATCCTTTTTAAATGGCACTTGAAAGTGGCCCTAAAAATAATCAAGTCAATATAGTTGGACAGACTTTCTGGGCGTACATTAGTAAATAGAATAAAAATTTTAGAGGACAAAGGCAAATTTATTAAGCAATCACATAGGATTAACACCGATATATAATTTTTACGCAGCCACATAGACGACATTGAATAAATTATGGTTTCTGGAAAAATGGATATAATTCCTACATTCCAACGCAAATACAACTTCATTTGATTGCTGACTTTCACAGTTATAGTAGTATGAAAATTGTGGTAATTTTTGAAAGCGACAATGCCGTCTCAACCTTGCTTACATAAAGTTTGAACCATTTCCTAATACCCTAAATAAATGATTAGTTGTAAGCCGATATGAAATATTAGCGGATAGTAGGAACGATATTTTTGAAATATAAAAGATAACCTAGGGAAAAATCTGATAACCATAAATGGGATTAGGATTGTAACAAAGTCAATATAAGACAAACGGTATATTTCTTATAATATTTGAAAATTGTAAAATCGATGTTTTTAACAAAACTTATACCAATGTCAATATTCAAATATATGAGACATTCGTTTTGCATAACTTGCTTACAAAAATTAAAGAAAAAACCACTGCAGCAAAATTAGATTTGAAGCTTGAGAATTTATAGGTAAAACAGTTACAACATGAGAAGAACTTTAAATTACTAATAGGCAAAAATAAAAATATACATGTAGTGAGTCTAGGAACAAATACAACAATTACATATCTTATTGTCCTTATTACATTTATTCTTATCTGCATCACCAAGTATAAGCGAAAGTTATGGACAATACCTGCACCTTAAATAACCACAGAACATATCGCTATTGCGAAAAGCAGACCATTTTTACAAATTTCAATAGTACCTACTTCTAAGGAAATCGATTTTGGACAATCCACTTAAGAGAGAAGAGTTAACTCAAGCTAAGTTAACAAATTAAGTTGACCAAACAAAATAGAAAACCAAATACCAAAAACAGCAGCTTCCCACATTTTGGAGTAATGCACTAAAGATGCTAGATAAGCGACTGCGATGAGTTATTAAAATTAACACCATTCGACCGTAAAGATTAGAATAATATAATGTGATTTGTAAAGTAGGATAAGTTTTTAGTTAAACTTTCGACACAATAAAGTGCGGTCACGCTAACTGAAAAAAAAATATGTTTTTTTAGATTTTCTTATAAAGAAAACTAACTTGTGCTTCTAGTCAGTTTATTTTTTTTTTATTTTACAAAAACGAATTCTAAATCCAGACGAAACGACAACTGCATCAAAGAAGAAAAGATATCACGTAAAACGGGTACACAATTCCCATGTTCGATTAATCTCTCACATCTAAAAACCTACTAATTTGATGGAATAACTTTAAATCCTTAATCTATGGTTTCAACCACGTTTTCATAAAGGCTTTAATAAATACAAGCTCTTCGGTACTATAGAGCGCATATAGTTAAGATATATCTGTGTTTTTTTTTTTTTGTTACTATTACACAGCATGCAATGATCGCAAATATGCAAGCAAGTGGCTTAGTATTTGCTTTGCTTTATATAACGTATAAATTAACGTACAATGTTAGTGAGAAAGAGTTTTGAGTCAATATCAGCAATCGTCAAGGGAAACGATGCTCGTGACAGTGCAGTCTTTTTTCCATGTGCGTAAAAAAAAAAGTATTTTGTTGTTTTGGCGGTAGAAATATGTAATTTTATGTATCACAAATGTGATATAAAAATGTGAACTTACTTCATGAAAACTTCAATTAGAGATATAGTATTATATCAAATGTTGATCAAAAGTGTTGATTTTATGACTATATTTTATGTATAATCTATTTAATAAAGATAATAAAAACCGTCATGGCCGTAAGAAATCGAAGTAGTTTCCCATATGGAAAAATACGATCTTTAAATAGATGTTTAGAAACTAAAGAATTATAAACAACAATAAATTGAATCAACGCAAGGAAGAAAAATAATTCAATTTTTAAGAGAAAGACGGGGTGCCTTTTCTACGTTTTTATTTTGTTGAATTCATGTAGAAGATACATTGCCAAAGAATTTAGATGATTACACAACTTATTTAAATACTTGAAAGAAATGCGTTATTTTGTTGCAAAGCATTCTTGTGACATTAGCAATCATGGTTAGAGAATAAGATTGATGTATTTATAATAAACTTATGTCGGTGTTACTGACTATTCGCTACAATTGTATGTCCATATGTATAAAATGCAACCCAGATTAAATTACGATTTGTTACGACTGGCGTACAATTCTTCGTATAATTTGTGTCGAAAAAAAAACTTCATCCAATGTAGGTCTCATTTATAGTTTGCGAAGTTTTTTCCGCACCTTGTGTAAATCCAACTTTTTATGATTAATGTTGTCTTTTTGCATATTTCTCAGTATTGCATACAGTAACAAAAGTAAAAAGTTTCTCCACAAATTTTTTAGTTTTTAGGAATTAGTTTATTTTTGTTTTGTGTTTCTTTCAGACTGTTTTGTACTTAAGCTGCATTCATATATATTTGATTACGAATTAATTATTAACAAAATTTGTTTCCCTCTTTCTTATTCAAACATTATACAATTTTTTTTTCTGTCTTTTTTTTGATTCAATCTAGACGGAATTTCGTTTTCTATCTTTTATTTTTCTGTTTTTGTAAGTACGTACAGTTTTGTATCAGCAGACCATGATGTAGAAAATGTTAAATTATTTTATTACGCCTTTAATATGAAATTACTTTTGTTATTTTTGTAACACACTGAATCTCGGGTATGGACGATTATTTTTATAACGACATCGATATTGCCTCTGCAATACTATATTTACTTAATATTGAACAGTCATTTTACTAACACGCAACTACAAACAATCTCTGAAGATTTAAGTAAAACTCACAATAGGAGGAAATATCTGTGGTCCAAATTTCTTTTTTCTTCAAATTACCGATAATTTTTTCTTCACTTACTGTCAAAAAAAAAAATTGTTTTGCATTGAGTTTTGATGACAAAGTAATAAATGGCGTTTTGTTCTTAATCGATTATTCATATCTTGTTTGTTCGTTTATGTCACAAATCGATTGCTGCTTGTTTTTTTCTTCGATAATTATTCAACACTCTACACTCAGCTACAATTATAGCTCATCAAAAGGGCCAGTTCTTCAAACAATAGGTTTTAAGCGATCTTGATTTTATAAAATTTATGTCCGACACATCGTCAATATCTAACCTAATACCTAATCATTCGTAAGTACTTTAATCATTTTCTAATCTTAAAATCACGAGCTTTCATTGATTAAATTCTGAATGGTTCAATTATATTATTGTATATACGTAGACTCATCGAAAATTGTCGCTAACTTAATCCTCAGTGCGTGTAGTGCTTTTCTTTATTTTATATTTTTAAGTTAATTATTTTCTCTTCCTTGCAGATAGCAAAACTATCAAACTTTCAATTTTTCTTTGCTTTTAACCAAAACTTTTTATTTCTTTTTTCTTAAACTCTTTTTCAAAACTCCTTTTTCTTTTTTCGTCACAAAAATCCAACCATCTCTTTCTTTTTCAATCGCCCGTCCTTATTCTTCCGTACTGAATATCAAGCTCAACGTAAATTCAACAAAAATGACGTCAAAACAGCTCCCGGCATTAAACTCTTCCCCGTACGACAACTTAACCATCCTGCAATGCATGATTGCATTCTTTCTTAAGAACAAAAAAAAAATGCAACAAGGTGGCTAAGCTAAAACCACATGTTACAGATCCTAGCCGAATTAGTTAATAGCCCCTGCTTTTTTAAGTTGGCGTTAAGCTTATATGTGGCTCTTTAAGGTTTATTGCACAATTTTTATTAGGGATTTACCTACCATTCCAAATATTTGAAAGCCACACCCTTTCTCTTCTTTATTCTGCCAATCCATGTATTTAATCGGAGCGAATTACTGTTGAGATGATTTCATAGTACAATAGAAAAATTGTTAATATCTCTAGATGCGGGCGAAATTGGTAACTAAAATGTTATCTACATATGTTGAAGTTAAAATATTATACGTGAACGAAAAATTAGTAGTATAAATTTTTTACAGAATTAGACTTAGTGCACTCCTCTGGGGCACTCCAGCGCCAGTTTTGTGTATTTTAGATTTGTTAAGTTTACCTTAGAAAAATCTACTTTGCCAATGGATTTTGGCTAGCAAATACGTTGATGTAGGAGTGATTTTTCTAAACTTGGGAAGTAACCCATTGTGTCAGACTTCATCGCAGGCCTTTTCCGCATGCGAAAATACTCAATCGCATTGAGTTGTCCAATTCACCGAACATATTTTTGATGGGGTTCATGTTCAGTGATTTGTGGAAGAGGGTGAAGCACTTTGTAGCATTTACATAAGAGCCATTCTTGAATTAAGCGAGACTTAGGCTTGAAGTTGTTGTCTTGGTAGAATGTGAATGTTTCCAAAACACCAAGTTTGTCCGCTCTTTCTTTCAAATTTTCCTTCCATATCCTTCAAAAACCATCCTTGTTTACAATGCCATCCATGAACACCAAATTTCTGACTTTATTGGCTTAATGAATACCAAACTGTAACATGACCATTGCCATGCCCGTCTTAAGCTGTTGATACAAGAACGTAATAGGAAGCTAAGTTTAGAATTTGCCACGGAAAACGCTCAATTTTTAGCGGAATGCTGATGGTAGCAAATAAAACGGAAAAAATGAACTTAGAAACGTGTGTTCCTTGTCCCTAGTAGTGCAATATACTAAAAGGGTTTTTATGTTCGGACAATGGACTAGGTTTAACAAGCGTCTACTTTTTGTCAAGCGAAAAAATCTAATATTAATGATACTCATTGTACTTGTGGAATTGACGTGGTAACAAACTAGCTTTGCTCTATATGTAATTGTAGTTGATATTGTTAGCGGTACACTTTTTTGGAGCACCTGCTGATTTTTCGTTATTCACAAAAGAATCCAAAACGAAAATCTGTGGTATATGTGGATAACGGCAAATTCCAGTCGGTGATCCAATAACAGCAAGCATCAAATTATGTAGGCAAAACCCGTTTGCAAAGAAGGGCTTCTTGTTTGTATTACAACACTTCAAAACACAGTTTCAGACAGCGAGATAACCAACAATTAAACTGCTGGATAAAGGTTTATAACTTTTATATTAGCAGTTTAATTTTTCTGACGTAAACATACAGAATTGCTTATTTAGATAAATGGAAAAGTTGAAATTTTTTTTATATAATAAAGCGGGCGAGTCAATAAGAACGTTTTCCATTTTGGTAAGAAAACAAAAAACTTTAATTAACAAAGCAAAAGAATACAAGAAATTGTTGAGCAAAAAAGTTCGAATTTGTGAATGGTAAATAATGTAGTTAAATATTAATAAATAAATGGTGTTAATCAATATATAATTATTAGGGAGAACACTTCGACACATCATTCTATACCATTTGATTGAAGAGAATCGAGTTTCGCAAAAGATAAAGAAAAAATGCTTTCAATCTCCTTAGACTATCCGAAAATCTTTATAATGAAAGTTGCCTAGACCTTATAACTTGCAATTGGAGACAATTCGCAGCCACATACTGCGTCTTTGTTCTATGAAGGTGATTGATAAATTATTGTGATTGTGTGCTATTATTAAGTAATGTAATATTATGTGCTTCTACCAAATAATAACAATTGACCAATAAATTTTTAATGATTTAATATATATTACATATATTTTGTCGATTAGTTCTCCTATAAGTAGATTAATCAAACACAATAGCGACTTAAGCGAAGTTTAACAATTGGTCTTATTGAACTGGAAGAAATTGGCGCAAGTATTACATAAGCCAAATTTTACAAAACAAATAACTTTATTAAAATTATCGTAAATTCTTAATTGTTAGTCTCGCGCCTAACGTGCGGTTTATAATATGACAATAAAATACAAATTCGCGGAGAGTTGTTTTCATAAAATCGATTTCGGTTCGCTTAGATGAATGTACGAGTATGCAAACCAACTGAAAACCACTGAACTAGTCTTTTATATAATCGAAAATTTATTGTAGTTCCTTAGAGTATCGTATCGTTAGACAAGAATAAGTCTCCAAAACACTCAGAAATGTTCACCATTATTTTCTATGATCTTTTGCCTTCTATAGAATAGCTTGCTGATGACTGCGAGGTAGAATCTTTGTGGTGAAATTGTGCTCGGCTCATGTTCACATATCTTCAACTTTGCAGGATATTACACTTCGATCTGAACAAGTAGTAATTAGAGAGCGACAGGTCTGGAGAACATGCCGTAATCGAAAGGTGTTACCACTTCCTACGTTCTATGTATATTTTACCGCTTGCCAGGCGAAACATTTTCGAAGCGACAATATACCCAATATAAGGGCGTCATGTATATTTTATAAAAGACATCGTATTTTAATAAAAAAATAACAAGTATCTAACACAACATAAAAAGCTTTATCTTGCTCTCTTCCATGCAAACCAAAATATCTAAGTTCGCTTAGAAAAACGTTAGATCTATTTACAAATAAAGGCTTACTTTCCGTAAGAATGGCTGTGCCAAAGAGGTTCAAAAATCGTGGTACGTACTAAAAATTCAGCCTATAATTAATTTTTATATTAAACGACTATTATGGATCAATTTTTATCACAAAACATTAAAACTTAGACTTTTCTACCCCAAAAAACAAAAATGTTCCTGCAAATCCTTATACAGGGTAGATACAAAAATAGGCGTACGTTATATGAGAAGGAGTTCAAAACTTGTTTTAGCCAGTATAAAGTTTTCATACCAATTTGGAAAGCCGAAATACTACTACTTAGCAACTTTTGTCAAGAAATTTTGAAAATTGAAATATTTTTTAAATAACAGCTTTTTTAAATATGCTACCTGTAGTTGTATTGACTTGCATTGACAGGCGTTACCTGGGTAGACGAACTGACAGGCTTAAATTTGGAAAATGCTTCTGATTCGATCGGTATAACAAAAAGTAGGTCTGTCTTCAGCGCTTCTGCGTGTTACGTGCGTCCGCACCCACTTCATATATTCTGTACGAGTCGTGTAGGGTATAAATTAAGAAGAAGAAGAAGAAAATTTAAAAGTTGTGAATGATTTACGCCTAACTACTATCCAATGAAACCTTAAATCTAATTCAATGGAACATTGATAAGTTGTCAACATTGATGTTCCTAAGTTTAAATCGATTTTCAAGTTAACATTAATACTTCTGATAGACCCATAATAATAAAATTTTGTGTTGGCTATGGTTGTAAATTTCTGCTGCGTTACATTAACGGCTTTAATCATAACCGTAAACCACCAATACGAATTAATCAAATAAGGAACGATAGTAACAGAAAGTTCTACATTGATGAACATTAAACGCCACGTACTTACAATATATTCAAAGCAGCAAACAAACTAAAAAGTCGAGTAAAATAAAGCGGTTTTTTTTTTGTTTGCGAGGACCTACGCGCTTCGTAACGAATGATGAAGATAATTTTGTACGTATTACTAAATCTGAAATACCAATTTTTTAATGTTTGCATGCCAAGAGATGAGTACGAATTGTGTTCAATCTCTTTAACTTATGAATCAAACTAATCTCAAACGATCTATGTCATAAAAGTATACCAATACACCAAGTACCTCTGCTTTATACATGAAAAATGTAACTATCGTTCTCGCTTTTCGGATGATTTAGCAATATGTATGAGTTCCTCGCCCACTATTTCTTATTAACTTTCGTTTTTCTTCTTTGGATTATGTATACACAGCAACTACGAAATATCCTCTTTCATATCTGTCAACTGTCGCAAGTTTAGAATCGATTATTCAGAGTTGCATTTTTAAGCAACACGAGGGCAAACATGTAAGTAGGCAATAGCCACCAATAAAATCTAATCATGTAAGCAATAATGATAATCGTCGCCAAATGCTCTCCCTTAGCCACGTCAAAACTTGTGACAATAAGATTGCAGTCGCATAAATATAGAGTATAAACTGACAAAATTCGCTTTTAGAGTTAGGTTCGTAAGAAAACACAGTAAAAGAAAAATATAAACAATCCTAAACAAGACTTTCGTTTACTGCAGCTGTTAGGCATGAAATTATTTTTCATTTTTGAAATTAAATTATAAACAAATAAATAAAATTTTCGATTTAACTCTTACCTTAATTTTTAAAAGTAATCAGAAGTTTATTTTAAATACCGACCTAAATTGACGAATGTTAATTAACGTATACATTTTCAGCGCAATGTATTGTAATTGCTCACTCATTGAAGAAGAGAACAAGGAGAAACGGAACCTAGAAAGAGGGATCACCACGAGAGAGGCGAGAAAAGCTTTCAGTGCAAACTTCCCGAATCTTCCCATGATTCGCATGTTTGGAGGCGCTCCGGCGAAGCAGCTTATCGAGAAAACCATTGAAGCGGGTTTGATCAGAATGCTTAGCTACTGGGTAAAAAAATTAAAGCCCCAAAAATCTAGATCTTTCTAATTTCTTTTTAGGTGATAGCCCCTAGAACCTTGTTTCATGAAAGTAAGTTCCCGAGAAGTTTCGCGGATCTCCTAAAATAAAGGAAATTCCACGAAATACATTGCAAAATATAGAACATTGTGGAAAGATGGTTTGATGAGTAGAAAGGTAAGTACAATTTACAGTTCGAAAATCTAACTACAGATTTTGAACATTTTTTTATGTTGTTGGCGTACTTCGCAGGAAGGAAACACTTGCAACATACTTGCGTAGAATGATTTCGCATTATCACTCCTTGCTCTCATTATTTGCAATGCTTTCTAGTTTTATCAATATATTGCTTGGCACAAGTTTTAATTCATTTTCATTTCATTTTGCATGCTTTTTATTGTTTATCACATGTGGTTTGTTTATAAGAAACAAATAAACGTCAATTTTCATCTCATTTTTTACGTCTCTCTCAGTTATTAACATATTGTAATGGAAAATTTGACGGTGACGTATTGGAAAGTTGGCAACAATGCTACATGGTTAACCCCTTGACAACAATCAATTATATCCTAAAAAAGAAAGAAAGCAAGGCGATAATTAGGATAGACGTACAATCCCCAGTGTAAAAGAAAAACAAAGCAATATGTAAAGGAAGTGGTTTTACGTACAAACGGAAACAAAACAGAAAATAAGTTCAAATTTGTGAAAAATAAGTAATATATTGTTACGTAATACTAATAGATAATCAAGTAATGTTGATCAGTGTAAAAACATTAGACAGAATGGCTCCTGTGCTCACTTTTTGATGACTTGCCGAAAAATGAAATCCAAATATTATACATAAGTAAAAAATGTGGCATCACTCATTCATTGTATTGCAATACTCTGCCTCTTATAGGCCTGAAGCACAATTGTGTGTTATTTCGTTCTTCGTGTTAGAAAGTCCCAGGTGGTACACATAAGGAAAAGTAAGGAAGTCTACGTTAATAAAAACAAAAAAATGTACTTTGAGACATAAAACTAAAGAAAGCAACATATATGCAAACAATAAATGTATGAAAAACGACGATAAGAAAATTAGTATAAAAGCAAGCAAATTTTTTGATTGACCAATTAAACAAAGAATGAAGAAAAAATATTTTAGAAAAACGAGGATGGAATAGGACTTCACTGACCCAATAAAACAAAGCAAACGAATTGCTTAATTATTTTGGTTTGATAAATATATTTAAAATTGGAAACAAATCGCTTTAATTTCTTATTTTTCATTCGTTATAAAGTATTACAAAGTACAACAGTTTTAAATCCTATAATATAAAAAGGATTCAAATTAGGAGCATAGATTCATCTTTCTTCAATTTTA
This sequence comes from Glossina austeni, assembly GCA_000688735.1. Taxonomy (NCBI): domain Eukaryota; kingdom Metazoa; phylum Arthropoda; class Insecta; order Diptera; family Glossinidae; genus Glossina; species Glossina austeni. The sequence goes on from KK502668.1 coordinate 187,421, forward strand.
ATTTTAACATTGTTTTTAAAAAGTGAAATAGAATTAATTGTTGGTAAATAATTTTTATACAAAATTAGTAAAGAAACATACTAAAAATATAACACTAATGATATTAATTGTGAAATAGATACATTATGGAGAGATGCCCTAGTTTTTACAAAGTTTACCACTACATTTGTTTTTCAGAAACATAGATAAAATCTTTATTCATTTTCTAAAGTCGTTAGCGTGGGAGGGTAACTGTAACGTTTTAATCATTTATAATTAACTGTCGCTTCGACATGAGAGTTTACTTATGCGTAAGCAGCTGTGACTGATTCTACATCTTTTTTTGTGTGTTTCATAAATAGGGTGCTGACACAATGAAGCGTCATTGTCGTTTTTAGATTAAAAACTCCCGAGTGGTTAACACAACGGGCAGTCGCGCTATCATATCGTTCTTCAGGCAATTGTAAACAAAAACTTATAGTTTTACAACAAAAAATAAAGAAATCAACGTAAAGGTGCAGAAGTTTATAAAAATATAACACTTTCGTTAATCTTCATAATATTCTTAAATTTTATGTTTTATTTGTATGTATGCACGCGAAACCATATAATTTGTCACCTCCCAAAAAGTTTTGTAAAAAGTCCAGAGAGTTTGGAGTCTCAAACCGAAAATATGGATATTGCCTCATTGTTTCAACCCCCATACTTCTTGCCCGCGTACGCCTGTTATCTAATTGCTTTAATTGCTTTAATAAATGCAAAGAAGGCAAAATTAGTGAACTTACGTTCTGCGTATAAATGAGCAAATTTAAAGTGCTTGAAATTATAAAATTGACGTGTTTTCGCTGTATGTACACTTTTCTATGTTATTTTTTGGAATTAATATATTTTTTTGAATTGTTATTTAATACACATTGACTCTCAAACTATAAATGTCTGCCTGTCTTTAATAAGGTAAACCTTAATTTGTCGTATTGGATGTAGGCTATAGAGCTACAGTATAGTAAATAAGTAATAACAAATACATAGTTTCTACTCAACTTTTGTTTTTAAAACATTTTCAAATATGCTTTAATTTTTAATTCTAGACAGAACGCATTAAGTATAAATGTCATATGTTGGTTTACCCAACTTTACTCGAAGAAACAATTTTCTCCCTTTTCCCATACTATTGCAAAAAATGCTTATGTCTTCCTTAAAATTTGACGAAACTTTAGTGAAACCGAAATTCTTCAGTTAGTTTCGAAATTTAGGTATTCATTTGAAAAAACTAATATAATATTTGAGCTGAAAAATATTGGCTTAAGCCTTATAAGGCATGAAGATCGGTAAGAAATACTTATCCATATTTGTTGAAAACAGAAATTCCTTCAATATTGGTAAAGTAATCAGTTGAAGTTTAGTTTTACTGTAGAAAGAGTAAATTAACATGAACGTTTTACATACTATTAACATACATAAACGAATATTAAATATTTGCCTGATCCTATAGTATTATAGATGTACAGGAATAAAAAAATATTAGAATTCATACAATGTGTATGATGTATATAGCGAAGAAAAATCTATAAATAAAAACCTTCGATTAAAGTTAAATATAAAGTTTGCTCGTTAAATTGGTTATTTATTAGGCTTTACAACGATTTGATGTTATGAATAAGTGACAATAGCATATTTTTAAACAATTTGAGCAACTTTGTAGAAAAAAAGTCGCTATGCTAATTTAATGTCATTTCCAATAGTTCACTTTGAAATATTGGCAAATTTCTAATGCTTTTACAGCACCTGGTACATAAAATAATCGTTTGAAAAACGGTTTTACATAAGACAATTTTATTTGCAATACTTAATTTAGATATTTTAATGGATAGAGCATTTTTATAGCAATTTGTTTTAAGATGGTGAACACGATTGCGGGAGATTAACTTTTCACTCATTACCACTCCAAAGTACGCGACGACGAACGACGTGTGACGAACAGAGAAAGGAAACGTTTCTTTTTCGATTAAAAAAGTCTTGTGTCTTTTATACATTTAATTTTGTTTTCCGTTCAATTACATAATTACTATTTCCCAACCAAGGTTATGCGATGAACCCCAACAACATCAACGTAAAAAACGACGACAATCATTAAATTTGGGAAGCCAAAATGAAAAATTTAACACAAGATTGGACACGGAAGAGATCTTTGCGGAATATCTGTACAGATCGTAAATCAGAAAATATATCTAAAAGAAAAACGCTAACATACCTTTCAGGCAAAAATCTTCCGAGTCATTAACTTCTAGCGGAAAACTAAGAAATATCACTTTAAAACTCAAACTAGTATACCAAACAGAGTGAAAAGGTTTTTAATCGCCAAAGATAAATAACCCAATGAATTATTGTTGCTAGCACATCCTCATTAATTAATGTGAAGTATTACGCTAATCTCTAAACGTAAATTGTTTATTTGGAATAATATTTTCTTCCGAAATTGTGTTAATAACATTATATTGTATTTAAAATTATTATAAATGTTGGTAACTCTGGCGCAATGATAGTAAAGATTTTTCGCGGTCATATAATTCATATAAAATAACAAAATTTGTTAAAAGTATATTAACAAGATTTAAGTAAAATTATCTATTAAAAAAGAAAGAGAGAAAAAAAGGGAAGAGAACGAAGAAGAAAAAAAAGAAGACAAAAAAGGAAATATACTCCGCTCAACAACGACATTCAACATAAAATTATTTCGATAGACCCGCATTATGGAGAATGGGAAATGGTTTTTATTGAGGTGATAACGAACGGGATGACGACACTAGTGGATGTTGTTTATTTACCAAAAAGGTAACATTGACATCTTTGAATCGATGGTTGGCGAAATTTTTGAGAAACACAGTAACACAATTATAGTGGGGGGCTTTAATAATTACTTATATGATCCAGTTAAAGTGTTGAGAATGCGCTCTTTATTTAATCGATTAAATATCTCTGTGCAACATCATATGTTACCAACATGTTTTCATGTATGTAATAATATACAATGATCAATCTACTTTGTGTACTATGAATCAATTTCATTGCCCATTTTGCTCTTAACTTCAAATATAATTTCAAATGACTATATTGAATAATGTGAATATATTGAATAAAATCTCATATTTTGATGTTTCCCTTGTCTCGGAGAAAAGTCACTTTGGTAGAATACTTAATAATGTTGACCCCGAAGGTATGTGGAATCACTTGAGGGTAGCTAGCAATAGTGGCTGAATCACTGACAATGTCGAATTGGATGTTGACCACATAGATAACTACTCTTTAGATTGTTTGAATTTTAGCTCTGATAACATGTGCGAACATACGCTTTTTGTGAGATCCCATAACACGTTCTCCTTTGCATATTAACGATTATGAGCCTCACACTGTGTTTGGTAACGTTAAATAAAATGCCTGCGGTGTTGATGGAATATCGTTAAAATTATTAAAAATGGTAAGTTTATGTAACCATATACTACATTTATTTAATAGCGTTATAACAACCTCTTTTCCCCAGAATACTGTAAACTCGGAAAAGTTATTCCAATGCCTAAAATTGATGCTTCATTCAATACCGACAACCTAAGACCTATAAGCATTTCACCTATATTGTCGAAAGTATTTAAACATGTTATAATATCCCAAATTTAGCGGCAGGTTGCACAGTTCCACCTATTAAATGGTTGACAAAGAGGATGTCACCCAGGTTGCAATGCCTCATCTACGTTGCTAGGGGTTACTGAATCCATAAAAGGAGACTTCAAAGAAGCTGGAATAAGTATTCTAGTGTCATTGGACTTATCCAAGGCTTTGATAGACTTGATCACGAAAATATGTTGCAACTTAATAATGAATTCATGTTTTCAAGTACATTGTGTTCGTTCATTAAGTTCTAGCTGTCTGGTAGGAGACAGTTTATGTTTTTTAAAGGTCGGTACTCATATAAACGGCAGGTAAGATCTGCTTGGGTTCAAGACTCTGTTATTGGTCCACTGATATTTTCCTTTTTTTTAAATAAATGCTTTAGTGTGGTTGAGCCGGAAGTATGTTCGGTATGCGCTTTTGAAGATGATATTCAGGTGCTGTTTCACGTCACTCATCCAAAGAATGCGTTACAAATGATTATGAGTGATATTTTAGACCGGGTTGAACGTTGGATGAAATCAAACTTTATGCTGTTGAATATCTCGAAATCAAAAATTAGGAGATTTGGAATTAAGCATCTCGGAGATGTGAGAATTCAACTTAGACGAGGTGAATTAGAATCTGTGGACAAATTAAAAATTTTGGATGTTATTATTGATAGGAAACTTGATTATTCAGACCATATTGACGACATCTGCTCGAGAGTTTGTTTTACTCTTCTGTATTGGCCCTATCATGTAAGGCATAAAGTGGCCATATGCTGATGATGCCACAAATATCTTATTGTGTGGTAGTATATTTTTATATGACAGCTAGAAATGTTCATAGAATTAAGCTGTTGGTCAACAAGATCGCTGTGTTTGGCGTAAGACATCATAATTCTGCCTCTGGTCGATATAGAAATCGGCATTGCAATCACATATCGCGGCATGTTAGTAACTTCTTAAACTGTTCTTTTGTCAATTTCTTGACTATAAGTTATCTTCCAGGTACTAAATGTTATGTTGGTGTTGCTAACAAAGGAGTGCTATGTGTTATTATATGGATTCAGAGTTGCTAATTTAAAAAAAACATGAATATAGGTTATTATGATATGTATTTTGCCCACAAAGGGCTTTTTATGTTATACAATGGTAATAAATAAAGAAACAATTAATAACCCTTTCGAAGGTCTTGCTTAGAGGGCTCAGGAAATTAATAGGTCGATAGCCATAGAAATCACTTGGTGATTTGCCTGACTTAAAAGTAGTGATAACTTTAGCCAATTTCAATATGTTTGGAAAGTATTGGAATTTGATCCATGAGTGAAAAATTGGATCCCTTCATGGAGAATAAAGTGAAAGCCATATTTTCAATGTCTTTAGCGTACTAAACATTTAACGGGGCCATCACTTATGTAGTCCTTCTCCGAGACATGAACTGCAATTCAGTCCATTCCAGTTGCTACAGAATTAACCATATCCTCTCTAGCAGGAGAGCTTAAGTTATAACACACTTGGTGATTTTCTCGAAATTTTTCTACAAAAGCTTGTGTGTTGTCAATAGGTAAATAGGAAATATGTAGTATTTTTAAACTTAAATGGGGGAATTATGTTTCTTTCCTTACGCAGAAATTTGCTTATATTCTAAAATGGCTTGCTTTCTACACGACTCCATAATTCATACTTAATTCTATATTTAAAAGTTAAATCAAAAATTTCATTCTTGAGAAAAAGAGTGCTTAGATAGCCAACTTGTTGTTTTGGCACTGGCTCAAAATTCAATTCATGGCTAAATGAACATAAGTGTTCTTTCACAACACTCAAAGGTCACATGGACAATTAAATGATATCAAGGGGAGCAAATTATTGTTAACAGCCGGTTTGCCTTCTTTCATAGACACATGAACTCTGGCAAGTAAAACCTACAACACTCAAGGATTTACTTTGCTAAGCAGAATGGAAATCGGGCACTATAATGTATAGCTCAAATTACCATCTACCTAGTTAAAACATAAAATAGTTTTAATATCCTATACTATACAGTATGCATGATCGTCTGTTTCCACTGCAACTTAAGAATAATGCGCAGGGTGACTTATTTAAAAAACTTTTTGAACTTTTATATGAGTAGAAATAAAAAATTTCTTACATATTAAGACTTTAAGTGACCGAGCTGTCATGAGTTATGCAGGTGTAATTCAGATGATGAATTTCGTTTGACATCTTAAACCAAGACTCAGAGAGCTAAAAAACATCGACACTATTGTTAATTAAAAACGCAAAAATATATCGAAAACTTTTCGCAAAAATTGCGATAATCCAAAAATATGATTTTAACGATTGTTTTGTCCATTCATTGAATATAAATGTTTAATAGTTAAATGCGTTATAGCAGTGAATTATTCTTATTTAGTTGTAAACATCTTGATATTGTTAACAACATCACAGTCTAGCTGAGTGGTTTCGTTCTCTGTAAAAAGGTCAAGATTGTCCTTAACTGCAAAGGCGAACGTTTGATTGTGTTGATGATTTATCGCAATAGTAACATGAACCGGATGAAAGTTTGCTTTATCATACAGAACTGGAAACATCGAGTTATTTTGCTCAATAAGCAATTGACTTGAAATAAGCTTATCTGGACTTTTTACTTTTGGAAATGTTTTTATGGTTCAATTCATCTCTTTTTAACTTTGGACGATTTATGCGGTTTGGATATGTGCTGCCCGCGGAAGTATGGCTTTGGTTACAATTCGCATACCTTACCCAATTCAAATAACATATTTCGGTTTTATTTTTATTTTTTTTTTGGGTTGTTGAGTAAAGTTGGACTAAGCCAATAAATTTGTGACTTATATGTCCGAAGTGCAATACTTACTGTATTTCGGTTTTATGCGACAAGAATGTTCGCTATGTCCAACAGGTTTCTTTTCGCTTTCGTATGCAATCCAAGCGAATAACAGTGCGGAATAATTTTCTTACATTCTAGCGTGTGGCATTTAAGCCCATTATGCCGTTCTTAAAATAGTTAAGTTTTCTAAACTAAACGTAAATGTTTGAGGCGTTTAAAAAAAGCCGAATTTTTTGCATATTAAGATCTGAATCGCCTCAATTTCTTATGTGCAGGCATATCCTAAACTTGACTTCCAGTCCTTGAGGAAAGGGTGACGCAAAAGATACACAGAAACGCTGGCTGCATTACGTTATATTACCATTGCAAGCACAAACGTGTGCGAAATTTCATCATCGGATATACCAAAGTGTTCGAAATGTCAAACATAGATTCCATTCAGACAGAAGAGCGCGCTAAATAAAGGATTATAGAACAGTTGTTAAATTCCTGTTTGCTTATATCTTCAGTTGGGCTAAATAGTAGAGATTTGACAGGGCAACATGGTTTTAAAACATGTTTATTCTTTTATACCATGGATAACTCAAAATTTGTATATAAGTGTGACTAAATTGTGCTTTTATTTATTTTTACACAGCTTTTTTGGCTTAGAAAATATATTGTAGTTTTTAGTATAACATCAAAAAAGGAATATTTCTTTAAATTTTCAATAATAAAATTTTAAGTGTACACAGTAGATTATTAATACATTACATTTATACAAACATTTTATCAAATTATCGAAAAAACTCCAAAATTTTAGTAACAAATTAACATACTGCTTTATTATTCTTTTTTACCTGTTCGAAATTGCGAAAACAGCGTTGCCTGTAAGAAGCGATTTTGAGTATTTCTATTGTTTCATTGCTCACAGGTCCAGGGGTAAGCATTATGCGTCTTTCAAAAGCTAGCTGTGTGTACTTTAGTTTAATTTAAATTATGTTTGCAAACTAAATTTAATTTAATAAATATTTAGGTTCGAAGCGAAATTGTAGGTGGTGAGCGATTTGTTATCTCTCGAGTGTATATTAGTAGATTTTAAAAATTTTATAACGTATATTTCTTGTCAGAATATATTTTAATTTAGATGACAATCCTAGAAAGCTGCTTTCAGTTTCAGAATTCTCTTTTATTGTACTGAGTAGCATGAGGTAAACGTGTTGAAAATTATATTAAAACTACGGAAAAACCTTCTGCTCAATATGTATCCGCAGCTATATATGTAATTCCGCAATTCATTTTTAATTCGGCAGAAATACAGGGGCTAATGACAATTTAGGCGGGACGATATGTTGTTTTGCGTCAAAATGCAAAAGGGTCAAATATACTGTAGTAAGCAATAAATTGTATCTAGGAAAAATACTTTCAAATTAAAGAGCTGAGGTTTCGATAGATATGGTAAATGAAAAGTTAATATTTTAATATAAGAAACTAAATGCCGCTGACATTAGGAACTAAAAAGAAAGTCTATTCTGAGAATTATGAACCAATAACTGAATACTTTTACTTGACTATAAACAATTGTTTTTTTTTTTTTTGAAGCAAAGGTAATTCGATTTTCTAACGCTTTATGTATTAGTATGCGCTTGTGAATAAATAAGGGACATTTTGAGGACGTCCTTCGTATTTGCAGTTTTCCGACAAATTCATGAGAAAACAGTGCGGCTAACGATTATCTAAAATATTATTAGTGTTGACTTACCCGATAAGGGGTGTTTTCAGATTAAGAAATCCGTTTAATTTACGATTGAGGTTATTTTGTAAAGGATTAGCCGGTGTTGTTGTTAGCTGAGTTTGTTGCGGTTGCGGTGGTTTTGAAGGTTGTGTGGCAACATCATAAATATCTTGGACGCCAGCTTGCGGTACTCTAGCGTAAATATACTCACTTAATATTTATTTATGAAAAAAACTTGCTCATACGTACTTTAGACTGTAGCTGCTGGAGTTTTCATCTTCAGTAGGTTCTATAAACTGTAATTGTGAACGTTTGTGACGCCACCATAAATACCCTCCAGCTAAAAACAATGATATTGTAATCAATATCGCCAAAATTGCTAAGCACGCTATCAATATGAGATTGGCCATTTCTGTAAAAATATTAGATACATGCTTTAGCATACATTCAACTTCGTACCATTACAATAATATTGTGTTATTAATTTTGTGTCTACACCACAATCAAAATTTCGAATTTCCGCCACCCATCTTTCAGTGTTTTACGTGCCCGAGTTTTTAATTTTGCCGTACACGTACAATTTTGTTTATTACTGTTGCCTTGGCTTTTCTTCTCTTTGATATGCGCTACTCGATTGATAATTTGCTCTTATTTTATATACGGCGACTATGGACGACTGAAGCATATATGTGACATTACCCAAGTGGAATGCAGTTTTTGTTTATCATTGGCAGATAGAAGAATCTTATCATTCCATCCATACCAGTAAGAAACATGAGAAGTAGATGCTATATAGCTTATACATCTTCAGTTGGAAATCGGACTGTTATAAACCTAAAATAGAAAACTGAAGTTTAGCACACTTCATTTTCACACATAAAGCGTCCATGATTATATCGAAAATTGGTAAGAAATTGAAAAAAATATGAAAACATGAAAATTTGAAAATATTATGCCGAATATTATTTGATTTCTAAAAGTTGCCGACATTAGAATTGGTAGGAATATTTATTTTAAAGTCCACGTACGACTAAAAAAATCGAATGACTTCAGGTGATATTGATGAAAATTTTTTGTCTGAAATCCGAACAATGCATAAGCTTCTAATTTCTCTGAATGAAACTGAGGTGATCAGTAACATCGAATTCGTAGCATTAGTTCAATAGCAAACAGTTAAAATAGCACTGAAGACGCAGTTGTCATTTTCCGGAATTGTCCGTACGGCGACTATGAACAAAAGTGAACAGGCTCTTGGCGATGCTGAACACCAAGTATGCAAAAATGGAATCTGAATTTACTTGGGAACAGTGAGCACTCGTAATACTACCTTTGACTTTAACTTCGACAGGAAGGCGATAGTCTGAGTTGGGTGGGGCCAGCAGGATGTGGTCCGCTATTAGTTGTGAAATTCTAGTGAAACAATTAAAATCAAAAGCAAAAGCAGCAATTATTCGATTTGAACTTTTCGTTGTCCAAAAAATAAGCGAAATATCAAAAAAGGCAACATCATTTTTTTACATGACATCGCTCCATCCATCCATCCATACAGCGAAACTGGTTCGCGATAAGTTAAAAGCACTCAACTGGGTAGTGATAGCCCATGTGACCTTCTTATCAAACTTGGCTCCTTCCTATTACCGCATATTTGCCGCTTCTCATTTCTTACTAAAATGTACGATAATGGCTGGAAAGTTATGCTCCTTCTCAAAAGATCAGCAGTTTTTTTTTGATGTAGCATGCACCCGTAGTCACGTAGATGGGAAAGCTGTACAGCTGGCGATGGGCAATACTTCGACTAAAATACTTTTTTTTTCATTTTCGTACAGTGAACGGTTTATGTAGGATTTTTTGAAAATATTGATTGTTGTGGTATTGGCAAATACTTGAATAAAAAACTTCGATTTTTGTCAAAAAAAAGGCACCCTTTTATTAATAAGAACGTGTTTACATAACTAATCCACAAATTCTTTATAGGTGTACGTAGGATCCTCTGAAGAATGTCGCTTTTAAGATACTTTAAAATGTTCGGATGAAAAAAATGACAATTGTACGATTTCCTCCATAGGCAATTTTGAAAAACCATATCCCGAGACACGTTTAAAGTTTCGATATATGTTGGAGACATATTTTCTTATTACGACAATTTTTTTTCTTTCCACTAGGCGATCTCAGGACCATAAAAATTCCCCTACATGCTCAAGTATTCTTCGTCATTCTTTTTTCTACGATTTTAACCTCAAAAGCGTCGGTTTTGCCGCTAATGCCAATGCAGGTTTTGCATAGTACGTATTTTGAAATAATAGAGAAAGCGGTAAGAAAATGTATTATTCAATAGTCGAAATCATAATCCACATCAAACGTTTCTTTCTAAAGTTTTGATTTCTTGGAAAGCATTGAAATCTTTTAAACGGCTCTTAGTTTCGTTGTCTCAGTGAGGCTACGCTAGCATATTTTCATTTGGAAATAGTTTTTTGAAAGGATCTGTTCATGGATTAGAGCAGTATGAAGTCAAGAGACACAACATTCGGCTTCAGCTTCGCAGCAACAGTTCATAGTACACAAGTGGTCCTTTCCGGAAAAAGCACGCGATTTCGAGGAAAACATTTTATGCGGATATTGAATTTTTTCCCATATATTCGGCAAGGTCGACAGCTACTTAAGCCAAACAAATAAGAAAACTATATTCGGTCATGACTGAATCTTTAATACATATCACCGTTTTCATAAAAAAAGCAAACAAAGTAAAAGAACTCTATAATAAGCAGTAGGCGGGGCTGATTTTTTCTGTACCCAAAATAGAAGTTTTTGCCGCATAGGCGAGTGGGCGTTATAGATAGGTCTTTTCAAAAGGTTAGGCCACTTCCAAATTGTATGCGATATCTTCATTTTCGCTAACGGGAAAATGCTTACCTAGTTTGAATCTGATCAAGAATTTATGTACTTTATGGGGTTTTTGAAGCTTGTTCCTGCGCGTTATAAAATTATTGAAAAAAAATTAAATTGTGACAAACTATAAAAGCAGGGTCAATTTTTCCCACTTTTGATCGCCTATAGAATATACTTTGGAATTTTTGCAGTTTTGTCTGTTATAATTTATGAATAATGACCAAATCCCCCTTTTTTATTCTTTTTAAAGAACGGAAGTGTTCCCACTTTACGTGGTGCTATAGGCGTGTCCTTCGACAGATTTAACCCATTTTCAATACCAGTCTGTGCACAAGAATTTTTGATGTTTCCGTGAAATTTAAATTTGATAGTTTAATTTTTGCGCCCAGAATATGATGCTAATCAAGAATATAATTTGTGAGGTCTTTGAAGCTTCCTTCTGGGCGTTCCAAACGTTTGACACCATGAATATATCTCTCATTCTTCGGTGATGGGTATAAAAACAACAACACTTTTTCTTTGAAATATTCGCCAGTCGTTTTACCCCTTAATGAAGTAATAGGAACACATCAATCTGATATTTCCATTAAATTTACGCAAGAGTAGACTGCGAATGTTATCAAAAGCCGCATAATAGCTTAGAAAATTAAATATAGCCTAACCTGACGCAAAAATTTACTGAGCTTATCAAAGGCATGAAGAACTTCGATAAATTCTGAAATGTGGTCAGCACAGTGGCAAATATCAATCCCGTCTAAAAGGAAAAAGGGAATACTCAAATTTAGTTAAGAAAAGTTTTGGTCAGAAAATTTGATTGATGATATCGTTCTCTTGCTCACGATACTAACAAGTGATTACGTCCTTCAAAATATCATATAAATAAAAGATTTGATGTATACAACGGGTTCATTATGTAACTTCTCAAATTAGTGCAAAAATATCTGTCCAATCTGATGCATTCATTGCATTATTAACAAATAATTTTTATATTCGCTCAAACAAACATTCTTTTCATGAATTTCTAATTTACCTTGATCCGAATTGTTTAAATAATACTCTTCTGTTATTGCCTTGTTCTTGCTTGAGGTCGAACAAATTATTATTTATGTAAGTCGTGATTTATTCGAGCCTTCGACAAAATTTTTCTTAATAAGGTTACCATTTCAATATAAATATTTACCGGCTTCAAGACTCTTTACACACGAAGTTTTCTCCAGTGCAAGAAGATACATTTTGATTTCTATGCGAATGATTTCAAGACTAGATTGCGGACGTGATTATATAATTCTTTTATCACTGCTTTATCAATTAGCCCTGCGAAAGATGACGGTAGAATTTTTCGGCCAAGCAATTAAGCGAATATCTTTCACTTTTTGACTAACTGTTTTTAAACGCACACTAACTGTCTTTTAAAGGTACGAAAAGCTTTGTAACAATTTGCTGTTGTCATCAAATTAATGGAAATATCTTCGAAGAATCCGACAGACGAAATGGTAAGAAATAAATTATACTCGATTTGAAATTAATTCGAGAGTTTACGATATTTTAAAATCACCTGGGTACCTGATAAAGAAATTCGCCAGGCAATTGAGCACTTTATCAGGAACTACTGAGCATTTCAAACAAGCCCGAAGGCCACATCATGCTTCCTCAAAAGAGGCTTTAATACCGTTTCATATAAATACCGCAAATAAAACCATAAATACATTCAAATGTATCAATGTGATAGGGTTATTCGTTTTCTGTTATAATCAATACGCTCTCAAGCTGATTTTAGAAGTTACCGAAGAGTATCAACGACGTGCTACTGCAACGTAAAAATTTTTTAGGGAAATATTTATTTTTTTTGCTTTTCTATTTGCCAGAAGCTTTTGACAAAGCCTGGCAGATTGACGGTAATATTAGACGAGATTTCTATATTTCTTACCGAACCACTTAAATTCTGCGTATCTAAAACCATAAAGATTTGCAGCAAAATAGTTATTAGACTAAACAATGCATCGTTTTTCTGGAAATGTCACAGCATTATCAAAAAATATTTTTAAATGGAGATTTTTTGGTCAAACTAACTTCGTTATATCCGGTACTTGTCCTAAGTGGTCCAAAAAAAGTGTTCGTGTATAAATTGTTTTTTTTTTTTATAAAACGATATAGCGCCACAAACTCAAATTATCATATTTTTGCATTCACCAATATTATGTTTTAGGAGTAGCAGCCTTGAAAATTGCTTTTTGACACTGCTAAAATATTTTAGGAACAGTACACCATTTCCCTTGTACTGTCCAAACTTTTCGCTTTAAACGCCGCATTTTCTGCTATTAAAATATCAGGTTGGCTACAAAAACAATAGTTATATTATTACACAACAACCACCTCAAAAGAGCCATAATTGCTTTGTCCAACACGAATTGCTAACGGAGCAAATAGGATGGTGAGTTAGATCCACTATTGCCGATAAAAATGTAATTGAATTGTTTTCGATAGAGATTTGTGTCATTTCAAATCACTGCTAAATGAAAAACTTTATAAAGAAACAAATTTACAAATCCTCATTTTCCTTACGCTAGACGTAGGAAACCTAAGCGAAAAAATATTTGCCAAAGAGAAATAGATACATAAGAAGTGCAAATTAGATTTCTTTTTGTACTAGAGCATATGTGTACATGTACATGCATTCATAAGTCATTACACAACGCTACGCTAATCTCAAATCAAATAGTTACCTTTATTACACTCTAAGACTCTAAAAAATAAAAATATGAACCATTCTCATAATTATTATTATCATTGACCATTGTTATAGCGCATAGTTCTATTTATTGTAGTTGCGGTCAGGTAAATGATAACAAAATTAAATTGAATTTAAACATTTAAGAGCACATACATATTTGTCTTTACACGTTCACTTGAGTAAAATTAATATACCTACAGGATGACATGAATTACGACATGTCATTCCCTTTTTCTTTTTTTCTTTTTGGTTTGAAACACCTTCTTTGTGCAATTAGAGAATATATCTTTTGTCATTCATATAACATGCGTATGCATGCGTACAGAAAATCTATTGCAATCCCTTCATTAACTTCTAAAACATTTTTTGATTAATTTTTGAAAATTTATTAATGTTTTGTTTATTAGCTTGCTGTTTAAACGCTGGTGAAGCTTTTTCTTATTGTCCGTTTTGCATGGGTTGTTCCCTTAGCATTCGTTATTTGCACAAATACAAACAAATGAATGTCATATAGGAACTGCTCTAAATCTTATTTTTATATATTTTATTCTTTACTATTGCCCCGATTTATTTAAAAAAAAAATTTTATTTTTTCAATGACGTATGAAATTTCAGCAATGTTTGTGAGACCACGATAACAGAAGGAATCTGTTTACATTATTTGCTACCAAACTTTATGAAACGTTTTGCAAACAAACCAGAAAATAATTGATGAAAACTCCATATGTTTGTGTACGTTGCTCTTTTCTACTTCACTTAATTTTATCGCAAGTACCTACAGTATCTTTTACAGCCACACAGTTTTACAAGTTATATGCAAATCGATTCGTTTCCAGGTTTCTTTCTACTGCGTCTTTTTTAACGGAATTGCAGCCATATATAAAGTGTATTTTTGGCGTTTAAAAACTTTATACAAGTGTATATTCCCTGTAAACATTTTTGTACTAATTTGACTGCCGATCAATAGCTACCAACAGATAAAGCAAAAATGTCGTTATTTCTTTTCCGAAATTTCATATTAGTCTGCAAGCGTGCTGAATAGGGAAATATCAGCAACAAGCAACTGGGCTTAGATATTTTTCTCTTGTTCATATGATATACTCAAAATGAAACATTTTCTTGTTCATTACATAGTCTATAATTCCTAGAAACAATCATAATTACAGCGCATTCAGTATACACGATTCCTTAAACGTCGCATATATGTGTGCGATGATGTGAATTTGTTCGCTTAGAAACGAAAAATGTTGAAGTGAAGAACTCAAATAATTTATTGGAAAAACATTTTCCTACTTTTCCGGCTACATATTTATGATGGAATATATTATTATTCATGCAGCAGCAACTGGTTAAGCATCGTCGTTTTTAAAGTTAAGTTTTCTGCCTTGCCTTGCTTGTTGTAAACTTCGATCACGGCATAAATTTCACTTCATTCCTTATCAATACTTGCAAACTTATCGTCATTAATGTGACGTCGCTACCTTTTCATATTTCCTCGGTAAAGACCTAGTGGTAATCACGTATCTGAAAGTCAATTCATTGAGCATTAGTTGATGACTGTTGATGAATGTATTTATTTAAAATAATGTTAATTTTCTTTTCAGTCTTTAAATCATTGGAAAAATCAACTGAGATGTAGTGTTCGTTCGATTGAAATTTCATTTACATTTCACAAAGCTACATAACAATATTGTAGTTATTTTTTCTTCCACTTTTTATACCATCTTCTTTTAGTTTGTTCAAATTTTTAAAATTTTCTTTTTAGGCTTGTGGTGTTCTTATTTTTTCTTAACCGAAAATAGTGACGCGGCAAACACTCACTATAATACAACAATTCGGTAACAAACACGTAACTGACCACAATTTATTTTTACTAAGAAATTCGAATTTTTTGTTTAAATATATTAAATAATTTCAGTTCTGCCAACATTTTGCAAGCCTACCAAATTTCTTTATATTCTAAATGTATCTTAAAAGGGTTAACGCCAATCTTAGAACTGTTATCAAGATTAATATCTCCACACTTTCAATTGTTCCATCTTGAAAATTTTTTGTGCTTTTCTTGGCCCAGCCGTATATTTTCTCTGCCTTTACAATTTAACTTGTTAAAATTCGCTAAAAGACCGTTTCATGGATATGCACCTAATACCATAAAAATTGTTGCTATGTCACTATTTCGGTATTTCATTTTTTTTTTCCTCATATGGACAATGACTCAGGGGATGTCTGGTACGTGCGACACGGTGAAAGTCCGAAAGAAATGAAGGAGAGAAGGATAGAAGGAAAATCTACTACACTGAGATTTGAGCCCGCGAACATTAACTTAGTAATGGCGGCTTTTGCTTACGTGATTACTCGTGCGGGCGGGTTAAACGGTTATGCGAATTGAAAAATAAAAGCCAATATAAACACTCTCTATATGGCAGCTAACACATTTGAAAAGTGTCCTGTAAAATATGAAATATACGAAAGATTATTTGGTAGAAGAAAAAACCTCCGAAAACATGAAAAGAAAATGAGCAGAAACGAACACTGTTTTAAATGTCATTCAAGACAAGCAAAATGCAATTTTGAAACTAAATGCTTTCAATGTAACAAATTTATAAATATTTCTAAAATCGTGGCTAGCAAACATAAAACAGAGAAGCCTTAAACGTTATTGTAGAAAAGAATATAACTATATCAAAATTAATATACGCAATTTACTGTTTAGTAGATAATGGTTCTAATATTTATATTCTTAAAGAAGGAGTGTACAAAAATAACTTTAAAAAGTGTTCTTTATAAGCTTATGTCAAAGTACTTTATGGCTTAGGAAACATTCACACAAATACTATCGGCAAATTAAAAGTTAAAGTAAATATATTTACAGTGCGGAAGCAGCACGGTTTTGTAATATTAAGATAAAATGTAAAATAATAGGATATGACATTATTAAAAATTTTTTAAGACAAAAGCAAAACCAATAATATTTAATTATGAAAATCAAAATGACAATTTATCAGTATATTTAATTTGAGCTACTGAAGTTAAGGTATAAGGAATCTGTTCAAATACCATTTTTGAGTACGCTCCGAGAAAAAACATTAAAAAGTGTTCTATCATCATGAAGACTACATCTAACGAATCTTTGAAATATTTCCCCCAGTCGCTGATATGTTCCCCAATAAGCGAGCAAATAGATTTTGGAAATCAAGTGGAAGAATTGTTGAAAGTTAGAGTTGCTAGGTCCTTCAACATCACCTATGGTAAGTAGAGTGGTGCTAGTCAAAAAAAAGTCATGTGGACGTAGATTAATTATTGACTGTAAGCAATTAAACTGAATAGATTTAAAAGACAGTTTTCCAAAATTGATGATGTTCTAAAAAATCTGCAATCAGCAAAATTCTTTGTTACGATGGATTTGGAAAGTGGTTTTTTTTCATGTGATGATAGCAAAGAATTTAGCAAAGAAGGTTTATTTGAATTTGAAAAAGCACCATTTGGGGCTTGGGCTTTGGGGTTTGGGTTTTCAAAAGTTAATTAAGCATAATGTGGCGAAGCTTTCCGATGATCATAATGAAAGATCAAAAAATACTATAGATCAATTAGCAACCGAAAAGGAAACTTACAAGATGGACTCGCAAAGAAAGGGAAAGAGCAACACATCATAATATGCAAATGAACCTTTGAATTGTACTAGTTGGAAGTGAAGAAGCGTCGTGAAATTTGGAATCTTTAGAGGGAAAACCAAATTCTTATAAATGAAAAACAGCACTAGATGGGAAAACAAGCAAAAGAACAAGAAATTTCTGGACAAAGGGAACAATTAAGAAAGAAGGAGAAGGGAGGATTAGATAGCACCATAACAAACGGAAGCAGAAAACCAGATAACGGATGTGGATACCAAGAAAATGGAAAAAGAATCAAGGATGAAAGAGTGTAAAAAGTGTGACACGCAACTGCAAATAGAAAAATGGATCCCTGAAACGGCAACTCCCAAGTAAGCGGAAAAATTTATTTAAAAACGAAACAAAAGAAACAGACAGAAAAGATGCGGCAAATGGTTTGATATAGCGATGTTACATACTACGCGTAGAAAAAAAAGTATGCCAATGTATGTATTGCCAAGTTGATACAAAACAGCGACAAACCGTCACATATTCTCCAAATAGGGCCAAAGAATACAGCCGGTAAACTTTATAAAAATAATCTGTGAATGGTCGACACATTCTTCATATTCATTTGGTTATTTTGCTCCAAAACAATAGGCTCTAAAGAAGCTCTAAAAAATTTATACTTTTGATCAAATGGTTTTGATTATCCAACAAGAATAAATGACTATAGAGGCTCTGCATTCTCATCGAAAGAATGTTTAACCGTTTGTACAGAAAATAATATCGCAAATATTCAATCTACAACTAGTGTACCTTGGAGCAATGACCAAATAAGAAGAATACATTGAAGTTGCGGATTATAGCAAAGCTGCCATCGTCTCATTGATTCAAATAGTATAAGATCCTTGGCCAAATTCAAAATGATACTTCACTTTAAATGTTTCAAAAAAGTTTCCACCCTTTAATATAGTATTCGCACCATTTATGAAGAGCTATGTAGGCCATGGATGGCTGAAAATGTTAGAGTATGGACCAGTGAGCAATTAGAATGATGATTGAGATAAGATATAACAAGAGGCTGCAAAACGAATACATGCACGAGATACATGTCAACGCCACTACGATAAATATCGTAAAAAGAGCAAATGAAGTCGGACAATTAGTGACTGTGCAAAGAATCAATTGTTATTAGAAATAAGCTGGCGGAGTAGCATCTAAGTCCATATCGAATTGTTCAAAACCAAGCCCTAGCACGATATTAGAAAGGTTGTTGATTTCGAAGGCAGGTGTATTACACAGTATTGATTATAAGAAGTCGTGAAAAACTTTTAAAGAAGAATAATGTATACTAACATCTGAGACAGTTGACGGGCGGAAGAGCAGAATGTAATATGTAGATACTTAAAAGAGCAATAGACATTGAAGAACTAGCAGTAATGAATGAATGAATATTGCTCTTAAACACAAAAATTCAATAATCGTTAAGCAGAAGCCATCAAATGGAGATGTAAAGTCGTGCGTTTCTTCAATTTTTTTACTAGTTTTTCCATTTAATATTGTTGAAATTGAATTACCTTTTAGTAAACATAAGTGTAGCATATTAATCGTAAGTTATACTATTGAAAACACTACCACTCTTCACATTTATAACAGGTTGGTGCATAATTATGAGGCTTTTTTAAAGGATATTGTCGTGCGTTTTTGGACACTATTTATTATGGAAAAGGAAAAATAAAAATTCGACAGTAATATTTTTAAATGATTAATCCGGAGCTTAGTTGCCATCAATAACTGCTTCCCGTTTGCGTGGAGGACGTTTGATTCCACTAGCAAAGAATTCACGGTTCTTAGAGGCAATCCATGCTTTCACATCCGCCAATAGGTTATCGAAATCGTCTGCCGGTTTTTAGCTACCGATTGACGTGGTAGCCGGTAGGCGCTTCTGTGGTTTTTGAAGAGAAGCCACGATTCATCCCGAGTGACAAAATCCTTCAGAAGCGGACTCCGCTAATTTTTGTTAAAACAAATCGGTGAAAATTCGGAGACGTTGGGCTTTATTGTTGCCACTAAGTTCGCGGGGATCCATTTTCAAGCTTTTTAAGACGACGAACGATGGTTGAATTGTCCACATTGAAGTTGTCCGTCAGCATTCGAGTTGTCAAGCTTTCGTCCGCCTCCATAGCTGCAAAATGTGTCTGGTCGTCAAAATTTAATGGTCGACATCTTTCTGGCTTATCTTCCAAGCTAGTGTCCGCAGACTTCAAATGGGCAAACAATTCCCTGCATCGACTTTCGCTGATTGTATGCTCACGGAGAAGTTCGTTTAGATCGCAAAATGACTGCACTGCTTTCCATCCTTTCTTAAAGTGGTACAGCATAATATGGCGGATGTGAGCAATGTTGTGGACACGTGTTTTTATAACTTAAAACTAGAAGCATGTTTTTATTCAAAGTTTATCAAATATTGTAAATTTTTATTAAAATATAGTACATTAAAGAAACGGCTGATAATTATGCACCAATGCAATACAGTTATTAACTTAATTGCGTACACATGCATTTAACATATTTTTTCAATTCTCTTTAACACATATGATTTATTGTAGAGGACGCGTTTCTTGTTTTTTTGGATACCTGCTTCCATAACTTTTTTAATTTAGGCGTTTGGGAATGTTTTATTTTTCTTTTCTAAAGATGAAAACTTACACCCTTCCTGGTGTTCAAAGACGGACGTTTAGGTTGAATTTCTTTATTTAAAACATCAAGTTGCGAACAGTAACGGTCAGAATCCGTTTTATTTCTTTCCAGCAACTCATTGTGCACTATACGCTTGTTGTCCCACTAACAACAAAACGTAACCTTTTTCTGATACACGCCAGCTTCGGATGTGGACGAGGGTATCACCCCTTTGTAAACATATTCACTTTTTCTCACCACATATTTATTGACTATTCACTGTTCATCTCCGGTCATCAAGTGATTCAGAAACGCTTCCCTTTTGTGACGGACAAGATTTGAACAACATATCGAAATTTCGTCCATTAGATTTTTTCGCTTAATTCGTGGGGCACCAAAGCAGAGAGTTTGGTCAAGAAACCAAGCCTTTTAATGTAATCCAAAGCAGTAGTCTGATGAATTGCAAGCTCGAAGCCCACTTCTGCGGAAGTTGACGTGGGATTTAATCTGATCATTCTGCGCAGCACATCGTCATTGATTGATGGCCTTCCTGAGTTAGGTTCATTTTTCAAAGAATAATCCCTCAAAAAAATTTTCGCAAACCATCCTTGGTATGTTAGAGCTGTGTCTGTATGTTTGCTAAACACGTCACACAATTTTTTCTTTGGAATCCATCGCTTTGTTTCCTTTTGGAAGCTCATATAAAATACAATGTCTTAAGGGAAGTTTTTCTTCATTCCTATTGACTGTTTTACGAGTTTAAAAAAGCTGACTAAAATACGAAAAAATGTATATAAATTATTAATCATATCATATAATCCAACTGTTTAAACCGGTGTCAGTCGGGTCAGAATTCTTGCTAAGGGTCGACAACGCATAAAAGTTCAAAAACTTTCTCTTATAACTAATTACAATGAACAATAAAGAAGGAAATTATATTCGATCGTGAAAGAATCTTTTATATCGGTCACCAGTATCTTGAAAAGGCTTAACAAACGGTAAAAAGCAAAATTTTCATACTCTATCATTTTGGGTGGGCGCGGTCGGTCTTTTGTCACAAACACTATATCGTTGGGGAAACGGATGGATGGACAGAAAAACAGACAGACATGCTCAGATGCACTCGGAATTTGAAACTGGCCAAAAATTTATATACTTTACAGGGTTGTTAAAGCTCGCTTCTGTGTGTTTTAAAGGTATTGAAAGAAAATTAAATTCTAATATACTATAGTATAGTGTAGATGCGGTCAAAATTTTTTTCAATTTTGCACTGGTACTATAGCATCGCCCAAAGAATATACGTTCAAATTCTTGTATATTTATCTGCGGCAGCTTAAAAAAATTTTGTATTAGTTTCAAAAAGCAAGGGTGTTCTCAGTTCAACCGAATTGGCCCATTTGTAGCACCAACCTCCAAGGAGGAATTTCCAATGTTCCTGCCAAATTTTAAATCCATAGCTTAAGTTTTGTGGCCAGGAGAATGTTTACAACACACATTGCACAGACGGACATAGGGACATGCTTAAATCAATTCAGAATATATAACATATATTTTGTATGTTGTTTGCATCTAGATCGTGAGCGTTTCAAACGTTTTAAAAAAAGAAGAACATACCTCTCATCCTTTGGTGATGAGTATAAAAAAAGAAAATATATATATTTAGAAAATTAAAAGCTTGTCATTAAAAGTAGCTTGCGCAATTTAAATTGTCTTTTTGTTTCTTTATCAGTCCATTGCGAAACGGCATGCTGGAACCCCAAGAATTTTGATTTTTTTTGCCATAGGTCCCTTACTTTAAAGTTCATGTAAGTTCGTTGCAATCATCCTTTACGGTAAATCAATCTTTCGTTTCATAATTGTGTGAAAAATCAGTTCCATAACACCTAATTTATGTTAATTTTTTTTTTTAATCCGCCTGAGTGGCCGAGTAGGCAAGAGTCTCGACTAGCAATTCAATGCTCGTGGGTTCAAATCTCAAGTGCGGTAGAATTTTTAATAATAATAATAATAATAATAATAATAATAATAATAATATGTTTATTTTTATAATATTCTTCTACGTTCACCTCTTATTATAACCTGTATATATCAAAAGCTTCCTTCTTGGGTTTTTGTAAATATTGCATTTCTATAGACTATAATTTTTAAGTTATATTAAAGCTTGGCACAAAAGACATGGTTTGGATAGGAGCGTCCAACGTTCCGCACGGGATCTGAATTCCAACTAAACTCCTAAATCATTGAAAGTATGCAGAAGCTTGGCAACCAATTTTAGTAACCTTATTTAGTTCTACGTACGAATCATACCAAGCTTTATCGATTGACAATTTTTTTAAGTACGACATAGCTAGAGTGCGCATGTTAGAGAAAGTAGATTTGACAAAGTTTAAAGAATCTGAAACTAAGACGAAGTCATAGATATCGTTTAGATTTTTTAAAGCTGGTAGTTGTGTGTATAATTTGCCGAGGAACGATTAGGAACATTGAAATTTATCTCATCTAATAGTGCTAGTTGTATTTATTAACTTAATTAAGAAGGAAACACATAAGACAAATCTACGTTCCTCTAATGAGGGTAAGACCAGCAAAAAGTAACGGGAGAAGGGGGTCTCAGCCTGAATTTCTCAGATCAAAGCGATTGTTTTTGAATTGTCTCTATTGAGTTAACATGACACCTTTACGAAGGAGACTATACCACTGAGACATATTCAAATATTAGTCTCATCCAGCTGATGAGTAGCCTTTTTGTACCATATAGGTCGTCAAGCTCTCTATTACACCATTTAGTAAAGTCAAGTATAGACATAGTATTTATAGATAGCTAAAATGCGGATTAAAATGAAGTTTTTTATTAAACAATACCCGTAAATAAATAAATGAATACACATTTTCTAATCTGTGTGAATTGATGCAATAGTCAGTGGAAAATGAAGTTCGCCTAGAGAAGGAAAGTTTCTTGCATTTTTCTAGATTTCATTTCATAGCATTTTTTGAGCATCACGTAACCAAGGTGTTTTCATCCGACTGAAATGGAGATAGGAGTACGATTCCACGATAGGTGAGGAAAACAATTTCACATCATCAGCGTGCTTCAAAATATGGCTGAACTTAGTCGCCACAGAGTGTGCAGAATAAATAGTAAGAGGTGTAAGTGGCTCCATTGAGGGACACCTAACTTCACGAGAAACTCATCAGACGTGATGGAGTTGAAATGTGATGGAGTTGAATGATCTATTACGAAGATAAAACCCTCTCCAGTTCAATAAATATGAACAAAAACCCAAAGCCTGCACTTTAAAGACCAATAATTTACGGCAAACTAAATCAAAAGTTTAATTGAAGTTTGTGTATACAACATCAGTTTAAGAGTCACTAGAAAAGGCTTGAAAATATGCTAAATAAGTCCCAAAAAATTCGTAGTGGTTGATCTTCCTTTTTAGAACCCATGCTGATATAGAGAAATGTACGACTTGATAGCGAAAGCTAATTGTTGGGAAACAATTCATTCAAGCAGCTTAGAAAAAACACTCAACTTGGTAATGCCTATGTAGTTCTCTGGTAAACTATAGCGGAAAAGTCTTTGGATGAGAGAGTTCTCTGATCGGAACGGTCGCAGAAGTAGCTAGGTTTAATACACTACAAAATATAGGAATTAGGATTTCCATAGTCTCAACGGAAAAATCAAGCATACTATGTGAAATACGTGAAAGTTAAGCTTTAAGCAACTAAATATTGACTTTGCTAAAAGCATTTTGTATATTTGAGCAAGTGAGATATAGCTTCTTTGAGAGACTCACCATGTCATTGGATGATATGGATAAGCAGATAAAATAAAAGGCATACAGCGATATACAGTTATTTCAGAGAAATTAACAAGCTAAGATCTAACAGTCTCTCATTGGAATTAGTCACATAATTACATTGAAAAAGATTTCGAACATGTATGGCAACGAATTTGTCAGATGTTGAAGTGGGGATCATATAGCTGGAATTGATACTAAGATACCAAGTGACTTGCGCTAAATTGAAGTCCTCTAAAGCTGTGAACATATCAATGAGTATGGAGACCTTCAGCAATGCCACAAGTAAGGTATGCGTTTTTGTTATAAGTAGTTTCAACTGCGTTTAGAGAAATGTAGGACGAAGTCAAATACAAGTTTTTATCGCCAATTTTCACACAAGTGACAACAAATTCTACGTCAGAAGGAGTTGGAAATTCTAATGAATAGGACGGAAAGACACTGGAGAAGGATATTAAAACGCCATCAGTACGATCTTCTCTAACAAAGGAAAACGTGTTAGAAAAAGCTCCGACGATTGCAGATCAGGCTTTAGTCAGGTTGCAGTGAAAGCCCAACAGGAATATGCTGTTCTCACTGATTCCAGGTAAATTTTTGGAATCTGGTTCTCTGAAATTTTGGTAAATAACAGTCACTGGGCCTGAGGATAAATTTATTTTGTTGTGGGTGGAAGCGACATTCTAGGTGGATCGGTTACTAAATTACTACTTCACATTGTACCCCTAAGAATTAATTCTGTTGTTAGAAACACTCGTAGCCACAATGATTCATTTAACACGTTTTGGACGTTTTCCGTAGGAACAAGAATTTCGAAAGGTGATGCGAGCCTTGGTTGTGTTGTGGGTATTTTAGAAATCCTATTTCGGGTTAAAATAACACGCGGAACTTTCAAGATGAGTTTTAATATCATCATATGAAATGTCTCGTGCTAACCAGGAAATAAATACTGCTTATTGAGGTGGTACAACCCTTAGAGTAATTAGCTGGGGAAGTAATATTCTGAATTAGGGGAAACATTGGCGGATTGATTCTGCTTGCGTGTGCAACTTGGTGTCCCCAGTTGCACAGGAAGAGGTATGGGCTGGTGTTGTGCCAATGGTTACTCTATACGCTGCCATACCTATTGTTTCCATAGGTGCATGTTTTTAGATGGGCGACCACGAAGTTGAGTCCAACGACCCCTCTAATCAACTTTCTTCCTAAAAAGAAGGATAATTTAATTTAATGCATTTTTATTTTGTTAATAAAAAATAGAGGTGGTTTCACAAAATTATTATCGTTACACTTGCCTTATATATTTATATACACGAAAAAAATATTTCTTTTAAATTTATGTTCTATTCTAATTTTTATTTTGCTTATTCTTACTTATGTAGGATAAAATTTGGCCACACTAGGGAAATGAATTTATAATTTGTTTCGTAAATTGTCCATGAAACTTTGTTTTTCTTTTTAAATTTATAAAAGAAAAATAGGTACATTTCAAACCCTTTTAGGATGGAAATACTGTCCCACATTACCGAAATGCCGTATCACCTAGGATTCAAAATTGAATTCCAAAAGCTTTCTTTTTTCTTAATGTAAGGAATAGTAATAAGGTGACAATTACACGTTTATAAATTTTGAATCTTTTTCCCTTTCTTTTTTATTGGCAGAAAGCATGTTTTTCAATTTATAACTTTTAATAACTTGAACTGTGCATGTTTTTCAATTTATAACTTTTAATACTGAACATTTATCGGGCATCATTAAATGTTTGTTATTATTTATAAGCCGTTGTTTTCATTTATAAGCCTTCTTTTGAATTTACTTGTCGGATGGAATTCTTTTTCCCTTTTGTAGTTTTGTTAAAATATTTATGCAATCCACTTAAATTTTATAATTTAATACAATTCCGTCCTCATTAATCGAATATTTGGTTTAATATGTAAACTTCATTTTAGCAAAAAAAAAAGAAAAATTGGCTAGAAATATTGATTTTTGCTGATTTACAAGCAACGATTACAGCGATTACAGCAATGATGATCATTATGAGGATAAGAATGATGATGTTAAATTATAGATGATTACATACTTATAAAAACGACGATAACCAGAGGATATTATGAAGAATGATAACAATGCCTTTGATTACGATTCAGGATCAAGCACATGTCCGCAATTGTTTTTTTTTACAGGAGTTTCTTTCAATATTGTTATGCTTTGTTTCATAAACATTTTTCTTGATATGAAAAAAACTTTAATGTGATATTTCTCTTTTCTACAATATCCGTACTCTTCGTTAATTATTGGTTCTTCTTTGTTTTCGCTAATCTTTTAAGCTTTAACTGAACAAGTGCTTAAGAATATAAAATCGAACACGACCGGTTTTAATAGATTGGTTTTCTTTTACGTAAAATATGTTTTTAATATTAAATGTTATTGACAAATGTTATTAAAACATTTATCATTACAGTTCCTTCGTTTTCTTTTTTTTAACCTATTAGCTTTGATATCTTCTTATAATATCTCTTACTCTACTAACGCTTTTCGTTATGCAACAAGAAAATAACTTGTCGTAAAGTAAGCAGACAACAAAAAAAAGAAATTTCTTAAGCAAGGATTGATATTAATCGTTGTTTGCCAAAATAGGGAGGCCACAAACACTAACATACTACGCGTCGGAAACTCGGACCACTGTATCCTTTCGTTTCCTTCCCAGCCTCCCAAGGTGAAATTTTTAAATACGATAGGGTAAATTAGGCAGAGGTCAATAAGATTTCACGCATTTTAATTAGAAACTATGTTTCCCAAATAATAACGTCAATGCCACTGCAGAAATGATACAAAATACCATCAAACATTGAAAGGGGGCTTGCATTCCATTCAGCAGAGTTTCGATTAAAGTAAAATGTGTATTTAATCAGACATGCAGTCAGGTCCAGAGGGGAAGTATTTAAAGTTTGGCGCTTTAACACAAACGACAAAACTAATTTACTTCGCAAAAAAATCTAGGAAAACATGCAACCAGACGCAGCAATGATCAGCCAGGTCAGGTTTTAGTAAGGTTTAGTAAGGTTTTAGTAAGTACTATCATCCTGATATTTCTTCAACCTGTTTCAAGATTTCCAAACTCCAACCTGTACCCAAGAAGGGTAAGGTCACAAATTCTCCTAATTACTGCCCAATTGCAATCTGTTCTGCAATAGCCAAAACCATGGAAAGTATGATTAACTGACACCTGGTAAGATATTTGGTAAGCAATGATGTTATTTGTTATAGACATAATGCCTGGGATGGGATAGGGTTTTCAAAGCAATGTAAAAAGTACTTCACTTCAGCCAATATGCATACCATTTATATTATTTATATTTGATCCAAATTGAGCATAATTCGCATGTATGGGCCTTCAAATTTTGCTTTGAGGCGCTCGACCGCATGCAGCCAAAGGCGCAGACGCTCATGGGCGACGATAGCGTATCCCAGACTTCCAATACCCTCGTTCACTAGCATAATGTTGACCGTGTGATATTCATGTTTTGGCACATCTACGGCAAGTGTTCTAAAAAGACAGAAGGGATTTGACCACCAATTAAATGGTGTAACAGAATTACAAGGCTTTTACAGTGCTCCCACCCACTCGTTCTGGATTTGCCCGTATATCGCACAACACACTACCGCGATTCGTTGTTCTTTAACTGCATTTACGGCCCATAGAACAATCTACCAGCAGTAGTCCTCGACGCCGTGCCTGAAGATTTCATGTTGTCCTACACAAAAAAAATTCCATTTTTATTTAGCGTTCCTATTGTTTCGAACAAATGAAATATTGAAATAAATACTGCAAAATCTTTGCTTATTATTTTCACACTCAAAAAACAATTCTTGTCCTTTTAATGGCAATAATATCCCTATCAACAATTGTGTAAACTGTATTCGCTTACATATTGATCGAAGATTAACATGAAAAAATCAAATAAAAGTCAACCGCCAGCAACTAGACTTAAAAGCTAGAAGGGACTATTGGGTACCTCGTGCAGAACCTCAGCTTGAGTTAAGAAACAAATTCAATTTATACAAAGATATCTTCCAATCTATTTGGCCCTGTGGCATACAACTGTGATAAACATCTAGTAACTCTAATTTTGAAATACTCCGAAAATATCAATCTAAAATCCTCCGTCTTGTTGTTAATGTTAGTTAGCAACATGATGAATCCAATCAAACAAAAAGGTTTAAAAGACATAATTTATTGAAATTTTCGAAATTAATTTATTTTTGTTCGTAAAATTATTTTAATTTGTTTATAATGAGTTTATTATTTTTTAAGTTTATACAGTTTCTTTTTATTTATATAAACATGAGGTCTGTATTGTTAGATTGTCTCAATTGGGGAACAATAAACTCTGTTATTTTTCTCATCGTGCTATAGCATTTACCTACTATCTTTTTGGAGAGATTTTATATCAAATATGTAGTAAAGAAAGAAGTAACCAAATCTTTTATTACAGTATTATTGCTTCAGTTTATTTATTTTTAATAATTATCGCTTTACTTTAATTTCGCGACCAATAACGATTAATTTCAAGGCAACCCTATTGTACTTGTTTGATATGTGCATGCGTTGCATATATATTACCACAGTCTAAGTCACCATATTTGACCATAATCTTAGCGTTAACCTACCTAGCAATTCTAGCCAATAGTCTAGTTTAGATAGCAATCTAGTTTAAAGTAGCTTTAGATATAACGTAGCTTGTAATCACATATGCATAAGCTATGCAGTAAGCAATTTTAAGAATTGCAATGCATTCGTAAATCAATCGTTAATTTGTAGCCAAATATTTTTTGTTGTTAATAAAACCTCCATCAACTATAAGCTGTGAATTGCTTAACTATCTGAAATTACTAAGAGTATGCAGTCAAAAATACCATAAGCCCGGTCAATTAAAGAAACTTTAATAAAATGATAGTTAGCGAACATTGTAAAACACGTGTTTTACTACATTATACCCACCACCGTTATTCTAAAAAAGAATGGAAAGAACTAAATTTTCTTACTGGGCTGATATTTTCTATATTCAAAATGAAAGTGGAAATTTATATGTTTTGTACTTAACGAGTAAAAAGCAGAAATTTTGGAAAACAAAGGGGTTCACAGTTTTTTTTGGATAAGCGTGCGCGGGTTGTAGGCGTGCCCTTTGATCTGTTTGAGCCATTTTCAAATTCTTCCCCAAATTTGTAGGAAATATTTTCATTTTTGCGAGAGAATGTTTACAACAGACATTACACAGACGGATAGACTGACATGTTTAAATCGATTCAAAAGTTGATCACGATCAAAAATATACATACTTTTCGGCAATAAAAAAGTACTGAATACATAAAAAAAAAACAAAAAAAAAACTTACAATGCGTATAGAAAATGTTTTCGTCAATTTATTGAAAAAGGATATAGTAATAAAATACGCAAAAAAATTGTGTATTAGAACAAAAAAAAAAAAAACTGTTTAATGAACAAACAATAAAAGGAATATGTTTTTAAATTTCAATATTGACACCAAAAAATAAAAGGAAAATGTTTTTAAATTTCAATATTGACACCATGTAAAAGAAAAATAGGAACCTTAAAGTGACGAAATAGAAACAATACAATTGAATCTGTTTGTGTGCGATAATTTTTCAGTTTAATTTTTTTTTCGTTCGACTGTTTTTCTGCGACATATTTTGCTTGTGCGACATTTCTTTGTGCGATGTATGTTCTTTTTCCATATCCACGTGTCCTAAAAGAGATCAAGTTACCATAATTTGCAGCAAAAATAATCCTATTGAAATGATGTGGCGTATTGCTATATTGTTCGAAGCTCGAAGTTAAATAAAAATGAAGTCAAGTATACGCTAAAATTAGGTTTTGCGCGACGGCTACAAGGGTGGTTCTAAGGAGCTAATTTCATATTTGGGAACTGTTAGCACCACAAATGTAGTTTATGGTGTATGATAGACAAACAATTCATTATTTTAAAAAGCTCACTCAAAGATGGACCTTTACTCTCCTATACACTTTCCCGACCCCTAGTGCCGCGCAGTATCAGGCAAAAAGCAATTGAATCACTTCTCGTAACGCGTAATGTGTATTCATAAGCAGTGGCTATTTACGAGCAACAGAATTAAAGTTCGTTAAAGCTATTACTAAAAGAACTAAATTTAAATTTAATAAATTCTTATTTAACTTTTGATTATAATTTAAATATACAAAAAAAATTCGCCTAACCTTCCGTCTGAATGCATCCTAATAAGTGGGGCAATAATTTACGACAATGATTTACGACATAATGCGACATAAACAAACTTAAAAAATAGTAATAACATTTTCTTTTTATATATATTGTAATGAAGAAAAGGAAATTTATTAGTAAAATAAATTTAGTAAATTCGTGGTCCTTTTTGTCCCCTATTATTATTTATTTTTTATATCTATATATATCCATTAAATTGTCCAAAATCCATTTAGGCTGCGTTTGAATGCTGGATTCAAAATACTCTCTTATAGCACCACAAGTAAATTGGCTGAGTAAATATTGGTTAAGAAGGCTTGCTTAAGAGTACTTATTCAATAATATATTGAAACTTTTTTTGACACTTTGCGACTATCTCATATCTTGACTCAAAAAATGGTGCAAACTTTTTGCCTCAATTTGAAATATTCTCTTTGTTTACTTAAATGTTCAAAATCTTACCTATGGGTTGAAAACGGAATTCGAAATCGAGTTCATACAACACGTTTGCTGTCGAATCGAGAAAGGTACTCAGTCGAGACATAAACAACGGAATATTTGTGACATTATTAATGTGTGAATAACAATGTAAAAGCAAACAAACGCAAAGAAGAAAAAGAAAAACTAATAGGCGAAACAATAATCCAGATGAACTATTTCTAATTTATTTAGGTATAAACTAAAGCAAGCAGATACATTTTATTGCTTAGCTGATCTCTGCAAAAAATGCAGATAAGTCATTTAATTGCATTTAGTGAAAGAGGATAGATTTTGCCCCTTTTCTCTTGCTTGGTTCGTATAATGAACCAACCACAGGCAAATGTCATGCAGACATCCCATTGCGGCTACTAAGGGCCCTCTATACCCGCTATTTTAATTTTTTTGATACCTCGCTTTTAATTCAATTTAAATTTCTTGACAGCTTTTATCAAAGATGTTTAAGTTCGTACTTACGCTGCAAGTTATCGAATCTCGTAAACTGCACCTAGAAATTTTTCCTTGTCTGTTTGTTGACATTTTCTTTCCATTTATTGTTCGGTTAATTTTGCAGCTTCGAAGTATTTGCCTTAAAATTAACTTTTATATTTTATATATATCTGTGGCGGACCTAGTTTAGGCACTGGAAAAGAAAATCATTTAAATATCATGCAGAACTCCAACGTAGCACAAAAGAAATGATAAATTTATCAAAACTGTCAACGCTTTTTTCCAATATTCTTTTCCTCCACAGTCATCAAAACAAACAAGAAGAGTAAAACGATTTTTCTTTTATTCTTTTACTTGTTTTTCGAAGACGGAGCTACTACACAAACATCAGTTCTGGTACGAGCATATTGTCTTTATAAGTCCTAGCGTTCGTAATGTGATTTATCGAGCTTTTTCTTAATTCACAAAGACTGGCCCTACTTTAGCACGATAATTTTTCGCAATATCAGACGATTTGAAGTTTGCTCTAAAAATTTCTTGACCTTTTACGTAAACGAAGTTTCGGCATATCGAGCTACAATACTTCATTCCTTAAGAATTGTTTTTCCATCAAGGTAGAAGCTTTTTTTAGGGTATCTTCGCGATTAAATAATACTGTTCTTTCATTTAAAGCATTTATTTGTCTTAATTATTTATACGTTTGCTCGATGGTAATCATTTGTTGTCAGAATAACAAATTATATGGTGAAAATTCCGCGGCTGAATGAACCTTAGATAAAAGAGCACCAGAAATATTCCTTAATAGTTCATCCTAGTTCTTTTGAACTGGCACATAATCTACTTGCAGCAAACACTGGTGTGTTTTCGCACTACGATGCGTTTGCTTGAGATGAATGAAAGGCAAGTATTACATTTTTCTGCTCAGCAATTACTTTTTAACGGGTTTTAAAAACGTAACATACGCTCAATATGTCTCCGGTCTGACACATGGCTAAACGTGTCAACATTTCATGATGTTCTAGCAACTACTTTATAGGTTACAGTTGCTCTAGTAGGGGTACATAAAAACTTAAAATAAGCTGCACAAAATCGGTTTAGATGACAAGTAAAGCTGTTTGAAAGGCAATACCTTAAAGATATCAGAAGGCAGTGTATTTATTATTTTGCGTGCGCATTTGTCCATAAGAAAACTTTGTTCGAAAAGGTTGCTAGGTTTGCTCTGTGGAATTCAAAACAAAATACTTCAAAACTGTTACTTTTTCCCACAAATTTTAAAATTGAAACAACGTTTAACTGGTTTTTTAGATGTATCAATAAAGCTTCATTTTGTTTATTAAAATAAGTGCTTGCATATAGCTCTTAAAGGTGAAAGATTAGCAATTAAAAGGAAATAAAAACCGTTGGCAATTCACTTAAATATTAGGTTGGGGAAAAAGAAATCCATTATTTTTTCGGTAGATGGTTACACTGGTAGATTTTTCGTAAAATAACGATCAAACAATTTCAGATTTATGCTCGTTGGAAAGGTGACATTTCGCAGTAAAAAAAATTCTATTGTTGTTTTTTGTTTGGTGCATTCAGTTGTGAGTTACAGTGTGTTAAAAATGGAAGTGAACAAAGAGAAAATTCGGTACATTTTACAGTTTTTCTTTGACAAAGGCGAAAATGCAAGCCAGGCGGCTAAAATTGTGAATTTGGTGTTTATGGTTCCGATACTGTAACAGCCAATTATGTGCAATTTTGGTTTCGTAGATTCCGTTCAGGAATTTTTGATGTTAAAGATGCACCTCGCACAGGTAGGCCGGTCGTCGAAAATGTCGATAAAATCGGAGAAATGATCGGTGTTAGCAGTCGTAACATCGCCCAGGAGCTAAAAATCGACCATAAAACAGTTTTAAACCATTTACACAAAGCTGGATTCAAAAAGAAGCAAAAGAAGAAGAAGAAATAATGGATTTCTTTTTCCCCAACCTAACATTAAGCACTAGCAACACAGGCTATCGGCTCAAAAGCACATTAGATATTGAGCCTAGTAGCTTTAATAAAGTAATATATTGTATTGATAGTCTGTTCTGATTGTAGAATGTCCATAGGATTAGTCGCCCCAAATGCAGTACTTCTAGCCAAGGAAAAGCTAAGACAGTCACAGAGAATGTTCTTTATAGTGAGAATTTGTCCACAATTGCAGATTGGGGAGGAAGACTTCTTCAAGATCCATTGGTGAGTTCCAAGTGTATGGCCAAGGCAAATTCTCGAAAATGTTTGGATCTTGATTTTCTCAACATTTGTTGGATATAAATGTGGAATTAATTGAGGGTTAATAGAAGAGTAGTGCTTATTGTAGATTTTCTTCTGTAATTTTCTCTTTTACTTTTCTTCCAATGTATCTTTAAAGGTTCAACTTTTCCATAACATGATCCATAATTAGAGGTGCAGAAGCACCTTGTTTCGCTGCTCGATCAGCCTGCTCATTTCCCATTAAACCGATACGACTTGGTACCTATAGCATTTTAATTTTTTCGCCGGTGTTGTAATGATATTCCTTAATTTGTTGATGGTGCTCCATCTCGAAGTCGACGTGTTCCGAATAGCTTGTAATACAGACAAACTGTCAGTAACAATGACGGCTTTGAGTTAGTTTTTATGGGCAAGGTTCGCAGCGTGAAGGATAGCTCTGGCTTCGGCTGTGAAAATTGAAGTACTTTCGTGAAATATGTGATTGAGAAGAACCTGTCCTGAAGCATCAACCACGGCACAAGCAAGAGGAAGACCAGAAGATTTTGAACCGTCTGTGTATAAAAGATTCCAACCGGTATTCTCAGCTATTAGATTCCTGAAGACGTAATTTGGAGTATCTTCTTTCTTGTGCATAGACAGCGAGATATCAAAAGAGCAATCTTTCAAAATCCATGGAGGTTTAACACCAAAATAGTGGAAAGTTTTTAAGGGAATGTTCAATTCTTTTGCGACGTACAAACAATAGTCAATTGCAGATGGTGACTTTGGAATTTTCTTCGCAATAATAATCTTTCTCACGTCATCACCGAGAATAGATTTTTTTGAATTAAGAAGTTTGGGGACTATTTTAGCTTTTAACTCATAAAGTCTATTTTCTAAAGTTGGGAGACCAATATCAATTACAATATTATTTATGGGCGTCGTCCGAAAAGCGTAACAGCTTGCTCTGAGGGCTTGATGATAGACCGGTTTAAGGATGTTCATATTAGATTTGCAGCTATTGCCATAAATCATCAAGGCATAGTCAATTTTGCTTAAAACAAGAGTTTTGGTAAGGCAAGCAATATTGTTAATATGCGCATGGATTTTCCAAGCAACGTACTGTATGAAATTCACTCTTGTTAAAATAGAATTTTTTGACCGAAGACAGTGTGTTTTCCAACGATATTTGTTGGAAAACATAAGCTCGAGAATATGGAGCGTCTGCATGTTTAGTACTGGTAAGGCATTGATATGCATCAGTAGATTTCCTGCAACACATATCTGCTTTCGACAAAAGTGCATTTTTCTTTGCTTTTTGTATAGAAATTTTAGCGCCTCACGAGTTTGCCCATGTGGAGATCGTTTTCTTTTGTTGAATGACAATCAATTTTACTAATTTCATTGAAAGCGATCTGGAAAGCGTGACAGAAAGAGGAGATCTTGCTGAATGCCATTCCTTAGCGGAAAGGAATCGGAGAGCTGATTGTTAAATGTAACTTTAACCGGCCGATGCCACATGAATGATGTGATGTAGTGTAAAAATTTGGGTCCAACATTCCATGATTTCAATAGTCTTAAAATAACATGAACACAGCTCTGTCAAACGCTTTTTCGAAATCAATTGAGAGAATTGTTACATGATTCCGTTCCGAAATTGCTTTGCTTGTAAAATAATCGATATGTAAAAGAGCGTCGATACACCCTCTACCCCGCTTGAAACCAACTTGTTGCTTTGTAATCAAGTCCTTGGACTCAAGAAACCAAGATAATCTAGATGCCATAATCTTTCCTAATACTGGCTTGTATGTATGAGCTTAAATTAATGCGTTTTTGAGGTATATTTTATTTTATGGAAACACCAACTCCTTTGAATTTTGATCAGCATTCATGAAGTATCCAGTATATAATTTGGGTGGAATAGGATTAAAAGAGCTTCTACAATGGGTCTCTTGAAGGGATATAAAGGTTGGATCACTTATGAGAATAAATGATTTTAAATTATTAATAAGTCCCTTAATGTTCCATTGTAGGATTTTAAAAACTTTATTTAATTATAGAGATATGGAAACGGAATGGTAGGTGGGTTAAGTTGACATGTCAGCGTCTCCGTCGAAAATGTCGCTATAGGAATGTTGCGTGAATAATTTGTGTTTACCAGCAGAATAATCGGTATTTAGGTGGTTGTGTAGATTTGAAGTGCAACGAATGGGCGCACGTGAATAATTTGAAATTAATTAATTAAGGAATAAAAGATTGGATTCATTACAACTTGTAATTCGCTGACTAGAGTTGAGACCTCATGATTCTGGGGAATTTAGTTTATTAGACTTTAGGATACGTGTTGCTGTTTTAATTTCTTCAATATTTGTTGTTGTTTTGTTTTTTTTAATATTATCTTTGGCGGGTGATGGAACTAATTTCGCAATATAATTTTTAGCTGATGGTAGAACAGGTTTTTTATTGGAAGGAGTTGTAATTAAAGGCTTATTAGGCTTTAAAGGCTTATTAGGCTTTAAAAGCTTATTAGGCTTTAAAGGCTTATTAGGTGACAGCAGCGTAGGTATTACATTCGTTAATTGTTTGGGTTCCAGATGGATTTGTTTCCCAGTACTTATGTTGCGCTTCGCCCATGCTACAGTAATTTTCTGTTTTGATTTTGAGAATTTCACGCATTTGTATAAAACGTGGGCATTGTTTGTCTAACGCCGAGTCTTGATCATTGCAATTTATGCAGAAACTACGCGTAGAGCTTTCAGCATGTGGAGGAAGACCACAGTTAGAACAAGATGGAGCATTATTGCATCTTTTTGCAGTATGACTCAAGCGTTGGCAGTTTTTGCATCTCATGGGATTGGAACTGTGGAGTTCCACCTTGCACTTGTACGAAGCCACATCAACAGTTTGCGGTAACCGATAGTGATCAAAGGTCATAATTATCCTTCCTGTAGGAGAGCGACTTTTTCCGTCGTCATTTAGTTTAGTGAATTTATAAACTTCAGTTGCCTCTTGATTTACCACTTCGCGAACTATTTCATCCTCCGGCACATGTAGTTTAGCGAAAATTGCGTATAAATTAGCTAATGATTTCGACTTTATGAGGTTTTCGGTAGCGCACGGGTTTCCAGCGAAAACAAGTAAAATCCCATCGCGTAGAATCGAGATAAAGGCTATAAATGTTGTAATGCCATCTAGGGCTTTTTTCATAACGAAAGGACTGATTTGTGAAATTGCCATGCTATAGCATCAATTGAAGAAATAGCAACATATTTTTTGTCAATAGGAGTGATGTTTCTGTTTGGCAACACCGGAAAGTCCGAATTTTTAATTTTTTTTCTCTGCGGGGAATTGTCCGCTAATAGATGAAATCTATTTGAGTTTTTATCTAGCGGTCTCGGGGCCATTTTGCCTTAGTGTTGCCTTTTATTTAGTAATTTGAGAAAAAACCACTCACTGGAAAAAGATTGGGAAGTACTAATGGAAAATGTCAATTGTTTTCGATTTTTTTATTTTTGTTTTTTGTTTTTTGTTTTTTGTTTTTTGTTTTTTTTTTTTTATTATATATGGAGGAAACAAAAGCACATAAGGAATCCGCGATAACCAGTTTTACCAAAAACACTGAAGAGACGCGAGCTAAATGCATAAAAAACCGAAATAATGAAAAAATCGCAGACGAAAAGAAAACACGCAGTACTCAGAACACAATTCAAGTACAATTGTACTTAAATATAACTTAAACTTTGTATTACGAAAAAGAAAAAAAATATATGTATTTTACATATTGTACCATACTCATAATTATCGTGTTCGTCATCAAAATCTTGTGTAAATCGATTACCTTTCAATTCTTCGGCTAACCATAATTGTTGACTGTTGAAACCGTTCTGTTTTGCACGGTGTATTTGAACAAAAAAATGATAGTGTAAAAAATTTAGCTTGGTTGGTATGACTCGACCAAATGGTTCATCTGGACGTACCAACATATTTGATTTGTTTCTTCCAGCACTTGGAACTGGAAGAGACCGTAAAAGAAAAATAGTGGTCGATTGGTTTGACAAAAGACAAATTTTATTGATAAAACTACTACTACTACAATTGTTGTAAACGAACTTACAATTATAGTGCAATAGAAGAATATATAAAATAATGCACTTGCATTTTTGCGTTTGTTTACTCCAGAAATATGAAGGACTTGAAGTGTGCCACAAAAATGCAACATAGGCAAATTAATGTAAACAACGACGACACACTTCAAGGTCTGGATTACGTAACTTGCGATATTGTTGTTTATGGTCCAACAGACCAACACAGAAACATGAATGTGCAAATGCAAGTGCTTGAACAATTGAACATTGTTATATTAATAAATGCATATGAATGGTGAAATGAAAATACAATATTGAATGAAATATATATTTAAACTGAACACACAATTAAACTGAATTATAATTGAATAAAATATATACTTAGACTAAACAATAATATTGTTTCGAATTTATCGCGCCAATAACGTAATTCATCGTCTTTGTCAATTCCACAGCAATCGTATTTAAATTTTGCGGCACACCATCATTCGTCTTCGAACACATCGTCTCAATAGATGTATACTATATCTTCTCAATGACTCGTCACTGTAGCAGTGTGAATTACCATATCAACAAATTGTGTCACAATCTATGTCGCAACATGTTCATTATTTGTCACAAGCAATCGTTGCATGAATTTGCTTCCAGCAGCTATCGTTTGTATTAAGTATTCGTTTGGCCGTTGGAAGTCCTTCGGTCTTTACTGGATTCTTGTTCGAGAGCAAATCTCATACCGCAAGAAACCGTCAATTGTCTTCGTTCAAAACGAAGAAGAGCAAACCAAAATTTGGCGAAGTTTCACACGCTTCTAATTATGAATGGCTTTCAAATTTTATAGTAACCAAAACTATTTCGCCTCAATAATCAACGGCGAAATTCGATACAGTAAACCGGGGCGTTCGTAGTGGCAGTGACTTGGCACGTCCACATTTTTATTGTACTCAATAAATTGGATTGTTAATAGGTTTCGAAATCTTCCTTGGTTAATTTTTTTCTAGAAAGATTTTTCTCTCAGAGATCATCTTCCTTGCTATATCAACACAACGGCTGGCAGGTGAGAAAGCTTGCGCTCAATTCTCGGAGTCTATCATACAACATCAGAAGAAAACAAAATGAATTGGACGTCTTGCTCACAACTTCTGAAGAAATTGAAGAATTTAGAGAAATTAAACCAACTATGGTTGAAGGAAATAGCATATTTTGCTTGCAAAACACTTCTTTCAACTGATGGGAGAGTGTTTAACATAGAGCTCATCATTCGCACAATTAAATAAATTGTATTTACCCCAACGTATTCCCAACCAGACAGACACATCTTCACATTGCAGTGATACTATAACTAGACATAATCAAAATAATATCAGTTCAGATCACCTTGTGTCCAAGAATTGTTTCATCGCATGTGCAGATTCAGAAATTCAAATGTTAAGTCTTAATGCAGCAGTAGCGTATACATCTTCAGGATAGAATCCTGGTAAAGTGATTTCAAAAGGCATCCGAACGGCTAGGTGAGCTCAGATAATTTGGTTTACTGGCCATGAGCTGTTTGTCCAAAAGTGAAAATTATTGATCAAACAACGGCACCACAAAGTTTACAATGAACATTCAAAGATCTACTCACACAATTGAAACTTTATCTATTAAAGCTAATTGAAAGTCATTTTCAATGTAGACAGAATATTAAATTTTGCTCATACTTTGTCCCTTTATCTTCATTATATAACTTTTGTTTCTTTATTACTACTTACGAAAACAAGATGTTTTTGACACCTACCACTAAGTTTTTTAGAAACCAGATAAGCGACTGTCACCAATGAAATCTAGTCATGTAAGTAAATTTGCTGGTGATTATCCCCAAATACGCTCCCTGACGTCAAAACTGGTGACGGCAAAATGGCTGTCACTGGCAACAAATTTTGCATTAAAGTTGAGTATAGAACAAAAAAAGTGATCACAAATCCTTCTTTTAGAGATGCGTTTGTAGAAAAGTAATTGTAAAAAGAAAAATATAAACAATTAGAAAATTTATTATTTTTCATTTTGAAAATTAAAATTTCTCCGAAATTAAATAAGGATGTGAAGTTACATTTAAATATAACTATCAAAGACACAAGCCAAAATATTTTTACAGAGCTCTGTTAAGCCCTTAACAGAATTCCTCTCCCGGAGAGGTTTAAGACCAAATTCAGTTAAAATAGAACTTTTGGAAAATTGTTTTACAAAATATAGTAAACAAAACATCTATTTATGTAAATGAATTAATATTTGAAAAGTCGAAATTTTTATACTCTGTCATAAATGAAGTTGATAAAGCGAAAGTTTGCTTAGCTACTGTGGGCAAACCATGTTTTGTGAAAAAATGAAACTAGCACAGCATGAATCCTCTATTAGCAGCCTTTCTAACGCTGTGCAGGTTATATTAAGTTTTGCTCGGAGAATTTTTTCGTGGGACTTTGAAAGTTAGCGTACTTAACATGATATAGGCTAACATATAAGCAAAATTTGAAAAGTCACTCCCTTCAATTAAATTTGCAAATTGTGAAGAAAAACAAATATAAATTTTGTAAAAGTAATAATAATTTTTTATTTTTTTTAAATATCGCATTAAATTAAGGAGTGTTAACTTTTGAGTAAGTTCTTTTTTCGTTCATTCATTAAAGAGGAGAACACGGACGACCTCGACTGTTCAACAAAATGAATGTAAATTTAATGTGTATTCTGATTTAAGTTGCTTAATCTTGGCCATTCGCACGAAGCGAAATTTAGTTCCCGAAATTATTCGCAGAGTACCTGCCTGTGCATTAAGAATCAGAATAAGGTTAGGGTTGTTTTGACTGTCGATTGAATCAACATCTGTTTTCTTTATTATTTACCTGTTTCCTATATAGTACAATAAATTTAATAAAAATGATTATGTTAGCAAAATGTTAAATGTAAGAAAATTCTTACGCTAGTAATATAAAAAGGCTTATGTTAGTAAAATCAGAAGAATGCTTATGCTAGTGTTATAATGAATACTTAGAAAATAAAAGTAATGTGTGAATTATGGTGGACCGATGCTGCAAAAAAATAAAATAAAAATCCTGAGTTTTACTATCTTGGATTAATTTAGAACCGAAATTTTTGTTTTTGTATAGGGTGATAGAATTGTACACAGAGATGTATAAATGGAAGTGCATGTGAACCTTAGCGCATGTGTGTGGTGCGCATTGTAAACACAAATATAGTGTCCAACATAACGATTGCGGTATGTGTTGTGCCAATTAAATCCATAGCTTACGTGCATTGCTAAAGGAAAATCACATGCTTAACATTTGCTTTTGTAAAATTAAGAAAAGAAAACTTTTTAACTAAATATTGTTTATAACAATATGAAAAAATAATATAGCTATTTTTTGTGAACGTTCAAATTTGACCACGTTACTAATAAAAAGGGAAGAATATGCAACTTACGGTGGTTACACTAACATGCTGATTACACAAACTAATGAAGCTGTTTAGTGAACATAATGCTGACGATGCTGTATCCTAAGCGGCTGAAGCACACCAGATGAATATTACGAGATTACCTTTGATTTTATTCGTTTCGACGAAAATGTGGTGTGGCTTTAGTGAGGTTAACAAAGAATAGAAATTTTCGATTCGATGAGACGATTAAAGATTGCTTTGAATGCGATCAACAGCAATTGCATAATATTATATGCAGGAAATATCACATTGTTCGCAAAGATAATAAGACGAATATTGAGAATGCTGCAAGTATATATATATCATATAATGATCATCTCACACATACACACTTCCTTCAAAAACCTATGCGGGCGGTTATGTGCACAGCAGCCTTTTCCAACGGAACCAGAAAACTTCATACAATTGTCTTAACCCGTTTCAGTTTGATGCCCTCAAAACAGACGATGGTCTGTTCTAATCATAATCGTATTTCTTGTAAGCGCGTAGTTATGATATTTATTTTATTTTGGATCCTGCTATTCACTGAAATCGTTTAAATCGCCTTAAACCTAATTTAATTTTGATTGCGCGCTAACCAGTTTTACTTAATTGTCAACCCCTTCAAATTATTACATTAGTCCCAAATGCTTGTATAAATTCTTTTTACAATTATTAGGTTAACTAGAGTTTTCTTTATCCCTCGCAGTTACACATTGCTTTTATAAGGCAAGCAATCCATATGTGTTGTCATATATGCTAAATCACTCGGATTAATGCATTTCTTCTTTTTGTTCCGATTTGGTGTGTATGTGTTTTGCTTTCTACTACCTTAAATTTCTTGTTGCTGTAGGTTATATATATTATGAAAAATATATAAAAAGAAAAGAAATTCAATGTCTTTTACTTCAGAGTTTTTGTTTTTGGTGTCCTATGGGGCCATTCGCGTAAACGCGTAAATTAGTTTTCGCGAAAATCGCGGAGTACCTGGCTGTAGGGCGGGTAGAAATTCTGAAATGATTAAAACAACTGGGAGTTTACTTTGCTATAGTGTATACATCTTTCTGCATTCTTTCATTGGTAAAAGTATAACTTATATACTAAAATATTATTACAAGTAATGCTTACGTTACTACAAAATTAAAATTAGGTGAACAACGTAAACAAAGAAAAATATAAATGCTTATGCTAATGTTAAAGTTTAACTGCTTAGTAAAAGAGGTCATTAAAATGTAAAAACAATTATGCTGACTAATTATATGTGGGCATATACGGCCTCTTTCTGTTAGATGAAGCGGATTGATTAAAGTGCAATGTTGTTTTATTATATTTTTTTTCCATAACATTTTAATGTTCGTAACGTAAACCTTGAAGAATTTTCAAATTGATTAATTAAATTTTGTTTTTTTTTACAGCCCTAAATTTACACAAAATCACAATATTAATAGCTCAAAAGAGCTTTGTTTCAATTATACAGTGACGTGAACTGCCTTAAGTAGAAAGAAAAGAACGTACTTTTATAAACATAGCTTTCCTAACATCATGAAACGTAGTAATTGGTTACATAGCGACATTAAGCGGAGGGGACATGACAACTAATAGCAGTTGCGGAACATCACAAAAAAGATTTGCATAATAAAGGTCATATAATAATTACTGAAGATAATAAGAAAAATACTAAGAAATATACAAAAGTTTTTTTTAATACTATTATAACCAAAAAAAGCGTATGTTACAAATCAACAAAGTTGAAATTCCATTTCGAAATAAAAATAGTGCGTTATTATGTTTAAGACCAATGGCCTTAGCACTTAAAACACGATCATGCGTTCTTCCTATTTTCGGGTTCGGACTCCAACTTTGCCGACTTTTTACGGAACTTCATAGGAATTGGTGTATTATATGACTTTGCGTGTACGCATAAGTTATAAAACAAAAAGAAATAAAGGCAATTTATTTTAAATTTAAAAACTATCTACCTAATTTATATTTATTTTATTACATGTATCTTTTTTATGTTATATGATCTAAAATTTTCCTTTATACTCTTTATTATATAATAAGGAATGAAAAACGAGCAATGAAGGCGATTTGTTTCCAATTTTAAATATATTCGCTAAATAACCACTTGTAAGCAATTTTTTTGTTTAGTTTCGTTGCGCCATTTTAGTCCACTTCTATGCTGTACATTCAAAATAAAATAGATTCCGAACAAACTTGCTTACTTACAAACAACTGAACTAAAACAAAAATTTTAGATACGCGAAAGGTAGGTAAATTAATTCATTTTTTATGCTTTTTACTCCAATTGTCTAATTAATATTCTTAGTACGCCAGTTTCATCAGTTTGGCAACTGATCGCGCTGTGATCGTATCGTTTTGATTTGTGTGAAGAGTTATTGCACTGTTTTCTATTGTCTTATTGCTCTATAGCTTTTTACGCTTTCGAAGCGTAAAGGCATAAAGGTGTAAAAGGTGTAAGAGTGAAAGAATTATATTAATTATATTAGTTTTGTGGTGATTTTCATTTTGGTTCTTGCGTTCAGCACTTGTGCTCTTGACAAAAAGTCTCTTTCATGTTTTTTTTCTTTTGGTGATTACAGCGTTTTTCTTGCTCTTTGTTTACCGTTGTGTGAAATTTTCGTCTAATTTGAGAGATAATTTCTGTGATTTTGTTTTCTTTCTTTTTTTTGGTGTTGGTAGGTTGGTTTTCCTTTCTCTTTTTTTTTGCTCTCTTGTTACATTGTCAACGTAACGGAGAAGTTTTCTTAACTTTGTAGATAAATTTAGTGCCTCTTGAATTTGCTCCTTTTTTCCCCTCATAATCCACTTCTATCTTTTTGACTTTACATGGGGTGTTTATGTACACCACGTCGCGCAAAAACTGGACCGGAATGTGAAAGATTCGTTTCGTGTTGGCTTTGCGATCGCTTTGGCCATACAAAGTGTGCCGATATTATCGGCTGTGCTGCTAACGCAGTCGTTGACCCCTCGAAAGGCCTACGATGGTCATATCCTGACTGTAGAAAGCGGGACATAGACTTTTACAAATTGTTCACGGAGACGAGAAATTCTTTCTCTGAATTGAGTAAAAATCTCGGCTCCTTGTGGGAAAAGTTTGAGCTAACTAAGTCTAGGTTTGATGAGTGTCGCGTTATTGAGCACTCGTCTTCTTCCCAAGCTACCAAAATTACAACACGTACTGTAGCGTGTCGCACGTTAACTCTGATTCCTTCTAAATCCGATTCGTTGGTACAGGTTCGCGCTCCCTGTAACTCTATAATGAACATCAGCGTTTCCGATATTGCTGAGTTGGTTCGTAACAAAATAGTTACAGACAAGCCGGCAAGTCCTTCTGGTTTAAGCTATACTGAAGTGGCAGGGGTATCTCCCCCCGTGCCGTTTAATCAGGCGTCATCGGCTAAAAATAATAAAGAGCAAAATAAATTATCTTCTCCCCCTGGCTATTCGAGTGTGAACGCAATATTCTCCATATCTCATAACGATCCAGCCGTGTACACTACTGTTCCTAGTAGTAATGACATTTGCTTGACGGCACTTCCTCCCAGGAAAGCAATATTTGTGTTAAGACTGGCACCTGAAAAATCGGTGGATAACATAAAAAGCTGTCTGGCAGCGAAAATCCCATCAGTCAACTTAAAGTGCGTTAGCATTTTCAATCTAGAGCATTCTTTTCTTTTAAAATACTACTTCCGACTGAAAACAGTGATATGTTGTTAAATAAACCACTGTGGCCAGTAGGATTCTTAATTAAGGAATTTATCCTTCGAGATCGACTCCGTAATACCAAAGCACTAGTCCTGTCGCCTTCAAAAAACTAAATGTTTCGTCAGGCCCATTATATCCCGTT
The DNA here is from genome assembly GCA_000688735.1 of Glossina austeni. NCBI lineage: Eukaryota > Metazoa > Arthropoda > Insecta > Diptera > Glossinidae > Glossina > Glossina austeni. The sequence goes on from KK502668.1 coordinate 232,099, forward strand.
TATCAAAATATTAGGGGCCTAAATTCAAAAATTCGTTCTACTTACCTAAATTCAATAAGAACGGAGTTGTTCTATTTGGCCTTCAGTGAAACTTGGTTAAAACCTGATCTACATTTGTGGAAACTTTTCCACAATTCTTTCCAAGTTTTCAGAAATGATCGATTGAATCGCATTGGTGGCGGTGTATTAATTGCCATATCTGCGTCAGTCCCATCCAATTCAATACAATTTCCCACTTCTCCTGACGTTGAATTTATCGCCATTCGAGCGAAAATGCCTAATAAACAGCTATTTATAACCTGCCCCTATATTTCCCCAAATTCTGATATCTCCATATACAAGAAACAGGCTACCCTCATTTGTGAAGTGGCCAAGCAGTCTAGACCCACTGATTTTGTCGTTGCGTTGGGAGACTTCAACTTGCCTCAAGTCACTTGGTGTAACAGTGATAGTTCTGGCTGTTTGATTCCTACTTCAACTTCTGATAGAGCCGTTGTGTTTTTTAACGAATTATTTGATCTTAATTTAGTTCAATATAACTGTACCCCTAATTGTAATGGTAGACTGCTTGATCTCTGCTTTGCCAATTTTCCTGAGATTAGTGGAAATCGTAGTCCACCATTCAGTTTAGCTGAGGATCCTTATCATCCAGCAATGTGCGTTTACTTTCATCACAAGTACGATGGTTCGTTGAACTGCCTTAATATTCCAAATCCAACCTTTTTCAAGGAAATATTATGATTTTCATAAAATCAATATTGTATTGTCTCGACTATTTCGCTTACTCGGTGGCAAGGCATAGATTTAACTCCCTCAATCACCATTATTATTGCAGATACCTCCAGTTCATTAAATCCTCTCTGTGTGTTAATCCTAAACACTTTTTTAAATTTGTTAATTAAAAAGAAAACTTTCGACACATTCCTCGCATGTTTCTTTTAATGGCTCTGATTCCTCGGGTGATTTTGAAATTTTGAAGGGTGTTTTCTCTTGATGTTAGAAGAGTTGTTTTCTTATTTCTATTCACGAAAGTGGGAGTAGACAACGTCTTGAGAACTATACAGGCATCGCCAAGTTGAGTGTCTTGCCTATACTATTCGAGAGAATTGTTACTCAGCATTTGGCCTTTGTCATCACATCGTATATTTTTCCACTCCAACATGGCTCTCGAAAAGGAAGATCTACGGTCACCAATTTGTTAGAGTTTACTTGTCATGTTTTCAAGGCTTTTTCTAGTGGCTCTCGCAATGATGTCATATACGCTGATTTTAGCAAAGCGTTCGATTTGATTAACCGTAAATTACTTATCTTCAAACTCCAAGGCTCTGGCTTCCCTTCTTATTTAGTGAAATGGATAAGCTCTTATCTGCATAATAGGTCATTCAGGGATTTGTTTAACTTCATCACCTCATATGAATTCCCCGTTACGTCAGGCGTACCTCAACGGATCCACCTAAGACACAATTTATTTATTCTATAGATTAATGATTTGCCTTCGGTGATTAAATCCAGCCAGATCTTTATGTATGCTGATGATGTGAAACTGTTTTCTTCCTTTTCCATAGAATCGCAATCACATCAACTTCAAATTGATCTGAATAATTTGGTTGCATGGTGCTCGTTGAATCATATGACACTAAACCTAAATAAATGTAAGAAGGTTTCTTTTTCAAGAAGGAAGTCATTTATTAATCAGTATTTCATAGATTCGCATAAGTTGGAGGACGTCGATTCGCTAGCTAGGTCCGCGCTTGGTTTTATAAAAAGGTGGTCCAAAGAGCTTGATGATCCTTACATTTCAAAAAGCTGTACATCTGTTTGGTTAGACCTATACTCGAGTATGCCTCTGTTGTGTGGTCTCCTTCATATAGGTGCTATGTTGATTCAATTGAATCTGTTCAAAAGCAGTTCCTGCTGTGTGCCCTTAGGAAGTTGGGTTGGGATCCGATTGCCCCTCTTCCCCTAATGAAAATAGGTTGCTTCTATTGGCCTTACCGTCTCTTGAGAAACGTACATTTGTTCTTCGCGTTTTCTTCGTAATCAAAGTCATAAATGGTGCTATTGACTCGCCTTTATTACTTGGTGAAATAAGCTTTAAAGTCCCTAACCGCTTCTTTAGGCACTTTATCTTGGTTAAGCTTAGTCAATATAAATATAATTATGAGCTGTTTAACCCGCTTCAGAGTTGTTTACAAGAACCTAAATGACGTCTATCACTTGTTCTCATTATCGGACTCTTTAAAGTCCATTAAAGTAACATTGTTGTTGTTTTGCATCGCGGTTGTTAATAGTTGCCATCACCATCGCTTCACCATTACAATGTTGCTTACAGTTACGCTTGTGCCTGTTTCAATCTGGTATGCATCTTATCCTATGTATGTGTTACAATATGTATATTGACGAGTAGGTATTTTGTTTTTCTCTTGATTTGATTTTGTTAATCGACTTAAACAACGTCGGTTGTGCTTCATTTAGTGCTTTTATAGTTCATTAAAACAAATCGTCAATAGCGTACAAAGCAAATTGCTAAAATGAAAATAAATACAAAGTATAGACGATAGTAATAAGCAACTTCAAATAGCAGTGCAGTCTACTACTTGTTAACTGTTGTGAACTATACTGCCGATCTTGAAGACCGTTTGACTTTCCTTTACAATATTTTCACGTCGATTTTCCGATATTTCGTGCCGTAAAAAAAAAATCGATACATAGAATCGATGAAGGTGCCCGCCGTGGTGAATTATAGAGCTGAAGGGTTTAAAACATTATATAAACAGACTCTTCAAAAAGTTTAAGAATGTGCTTTTATTTTGATTCCTTATGACTCCACAGATTTTTAGTACCAACAATAAGTGTTACTTACGGTACTTACGGCAGATGAGAGTGAATTTTACGAAGGATGTGAAGGCATTTTGTAGGTTTGTGAACTCGAAAAGAAGTGCTAATTGTTTACCACAGCACATGCGCCTTGGTGATGTAGAAGCCTCTGAGCCAAAATTATTTTATAATTTGTTCTCCAACTTTGTCAGGAAGCGGTTCGCCTCCTTACTAAGTATTACTTTGTTTCCCTACATACATACATACATGCCTACATACAAACATACAGACACACACACATACATACATACAAACATATATTTAATATATAAAGATCTATCTAAACATATATATAAATATACATATAAACATATGAATCATTGAATAGAGTACTAGCGCATTAGACTTTATAAAAACATCTGTTGCATAACTGTAAATAGGCAAAGCTAGTTAAGTATACGTTAATCTCCATGAAATATACCTAACGGTTAACATAGAATAAGTAGAATATGAACACGCATAGCAATAAGAAGGCAGGTAGATGTAAACATTATACATAAGCATATGAAGGAAAACAAAAATGTTCGGCCAGACAAGTATGATAGAACTTAAGCTGGCACATGTAGGAATAGAAAGACAAGAATAACATTGTATAACGGGATTGTTTGGTAGCCATCATTATAAAAGAGTGTGTCGCAATACGCTCAGTCTTTTATTGTTTCATAGCCGCCGCCGAGGTAAGTAAAGCAAAGACTATACGACAAGCTGACTTTGACTATTAGGGTTGTTTTTGTTTGACTCTATGGATAGGGGATGTGCCGGTTTAGCTTAATCGCCATCCCTAAAGGACCAAAACGACTACTGACTCTGTGGATAGGGGATGTGTTGGTTTAGCTTAATTGCCATCCCTGAAGGACTGGCGAACACTTTTTGTTTTGACGTGGACCCGCGGCTGCTATGACCCACGTGAAATAATTCGTCTCTTTGTAGTAACCCGCGAATTCAGAATTAAAAACGGAACAAGCGCGTGCGAAAAAAAGGGAAAAACATCGGGCCACCTAACTGGTTTTTTTCGGCCTACCGCTCTAAAATAAACAAGAAAAGTCATTTGTAATCCCCCATAAAATTAAATAGAATAAAGAAAAGAATTAAACTAAAGTCCGAAAAACCCAAAGGTCCAATCAATAATAAATTGTCTTGGAAACGGACTCTGGATAGGCTGAGATCTACCCTGCCCAAGAAAGTACCATTACAACTTTTTGTTCAACCATATGCTAACCGAAGTGCTTCGGATATATTTGGCTCTCCCTACGATGTTGAAAATTATGGCATTTTCCCTAATATCAGATTGTCAAGTGCGGAAGTTTTTGAAGGTCTTTGTAGGCTAAAATTTTTTTGCCTTGCTGACCCGGATGTTAATTGCTCGGGTATTGTCGTTAAGTGCGCGGACATTATAGTTAAACAAATTACGAAAATTTTTAATTTTTCCCTTGTTAATGGGGTTTGCCTGGATATCTGGTAGTATAGTTGTATTCTCCCGTTACATAAGTCCAGTAGTAGACAATCCATTGAAAATTATAGAGGCATTGTCAAATTCTTCGCAATATCTAAGCTCTTTGAAAAACTTAACAAGCAGACCAGTTAATCTTATCAAATCAGTTGTCTCACCATATCAGCATGGTTTTATAAAGGGTAATTTGACCGTCCGGAATCTCTGGGAATTCGCTTGTCGCATCTTCATTTATTTTATTATGATAAAGTTTACCATGATCTTCAAGCTAGAAAGAATCGGTTTGACTCGTGGTTAGATAACGTCGTTCCGTTCGTATATTATATTAGGGGGACTCATAACTATTCAATTATTTTCCATTCATAGACAAAATGTTTTTTTGAAATGACATTTTTATTTTTTAATCGTTTATGTAATCACCGTCGTTTGCGATGACTTATTGCCATCGTTCCTGTAAAAGTTCAACCCCCCTCTTGAAAAAGTGGGGTGGGCGTGACTGAAAATATAACTCAAGGTGCGTTTGGACATCGGATAAGAAACTAAAATTTTTATTTCGTAACGAATGCTCCAGTGACCTGAACAGATGGTAGTCCGTTGGTGCTAGGTCTGGAGAGTATGGAGGGTGCGGTAGAAGTTCCCAGCATAACTGTTTAATTTTCTCCTGAGTAATTTTCGCTGCATGGCCTTTATTTATTGGCCTCAGACAATAGATGTGGAATCCATTTACCTTGTCTATGTACCTTGCCAATTTCTTTTAAATGCCTTTGTACGGTGGACCAGGTAGACCCAAAGCTTCTTGATAGTTCCTGTATAGTTAACCTTGGAATGGACTCGACTAGAGATTTTAAGGCGTCGTTATAATTGAAATAAAATAATTGATTATTTATGGGTCCCCTTTGGTAAACTTTAGGGTTACACAGAGAAGCCATTTAGGTTACCTTTTGTTTTGTTTAATCATAAATGATCATCCCAATATAATTCAAAATTCTGGGATTGTACTGTACGCCGATGATATCAAGCTTCTCCCACAACGTTGAAGGTTTTACTCTGCTTGAATCTGACTTACTTTTACTGGCAGAATAGTGTAAGGTAAATGGAATGGCGCTAAATAGTTTTTCAGGAGATTGTCCCCCATTACCTTTACTAATCGGTTAAACCGAGAGACTTTGGAATCGGTCTCGTTGTTCAACGATCTTGGTGTAGTGTTTGATGCTAAACTGACTTTTAATCTTCATATCAGATCAGCTGTGTGCAAGGCGAGGTCTGTGGTAGGTTTTATAAAAAGACTTTGGCGACCGTTATGTAATAAAAGGACTTTACATATCATTGGTGAGATTCTTCGTTGAATATCCGACTACCATTTGGCCTTTCAATTATAATAATTACGTTGACATGATCGCGGCAATTAAAAAACAGTTTCTCCTATTTGCCTTGCGTGTATTGGGATGGGATGCTAATACGACATTACTTCCATATGAATATCGTTCGCTTCTAGTCGATTTACCCAGTCTCGAGCGAAGAAGATTGATCGTTCGAATAGACTTTTCTATGAAACTTCTTCAATTAGATATTTTATCACCACTCTTGCTCGGTAGGGTAGGCTAGGCTGGGCTTAATGTGGAATTTCCTTCCCCTTCGGTCGTCTAAATGCAGGAATAATTATGAACTTCGTTTTCCGTTCCGAGTTTCATGCAAATAATTTAATTATTTATATATATATATTTAATATTTATATAATTATTTATATTTATATATAAATATAAATATTCCGGTACAATTTAATGTATGTTATAAAAGAAATATACAATAATATATATATAATAATAAGAAATAAAGCATATATTTGTACGTATATGTATTGAAATCATAATTCAGGGTACGTAAAGAGTCGAAAGAAGCATCAAAATCAATTACTTACTATTTACGATCAAGGAAAAGAGGTGCATGTTTATAGATAACGCATTTATACGGAGAATCAATTAAAAAATGTGCATATATTATAAGCCAAGGTAATCGGCGAGAAAGAAATATCTATGCTTTAATATGAAATCATAAAGCATTTGACGGATAAATCGGACAGATAAAGAAACTACATAAGAAATTATATGTTTTGGGACTACGGATAACGGATAACCGAGTTTATGGACGGAAAATTGGGTAGACGCGCATTTCTTTAGTAAGCAAGCGAAGCGTTTCCTCTATATGAAGTGATACAAGAGTGGCTGATAAAAAAATGTATTACAAAGTATTCTTTTTTATCCTTTAGTTGTCTTAAATAAAAACTCATTCAAAAAATTCTTTATATAAATTACTTTATTCCTTTTAGTCTAATTCCCATTCTAGTCTCTAAACCGCTATTCTTGACACTCATATCGGCGGCATTGTTAAGAAAAAACTAACTCGACACGTGGGCCATATTTAATTTGCAATTAACACGCTTGGCTTGTTACATTCTGCTAACTAACCCTTATTATTTGATACCCATTATCGACGGTAGTGTTATGAAAAAATGAATTCACCTGTTCCTGACGTGTGCCATACGTAATTTAAAATGAATCTATTTAGCTTCTTGAGTCCTAGCCGTTTTATTTAATACTCAAGCTAACAAAATTGTTAAAGAAAAGATTAGTCGTCACTTTGCACGGGCTCTCGTTTTGAATATACAGAAAATTTGACTTTACCATATATCGCTTTCATTGCAATTAAATCCGTTGGCAGAGTTTCAGCAAACTCACACTCTTTTAAGTCCCTTAAATATCAATTAACAGATTCCCATTTGATTTTGCTTTTTTTTTTGCTTTTCCTTGTGGCAGCGGTCATTGTAAATACAAGCAAAATGTTATTTTTCGCGTTGTGTTGTCTTCGTAACTGCAGAGTTTCAGCATTACTTTCGTATGTGCCCGAAGTATTGATCAATAGCTTCCCATTTGATTTCCCAAACTTTCCCTTGTGGTGGCTGGCATATTGAATATAGACAAACCTTTCTTTTCTAACATTATATTGCCATAAAAATAATTTATTGCCAAATATAAATTAACAAAATTTTATTTTTTTCACATTGCGTTGTTATCGTAACTAAAAGTCTGCGTAAAATATCCAGAGGATCAGTCTTTCAAAAGTGCCCAAAATATCGATGGGATATTTATCTGTCAAAAAGCAATAGCTTATAAAAGCATAGTATTCATGTTCTTACTTGTTATCTACAAACAATAAGTTATAATACAAACAGGCTCGCAGAACACCTTAAAAACTAAAAAAAAGGGAGAAAAGAATTGTCGCAAGTACAAAAATCGAGGAGTGTGGCAAAAGTAATTTCAAAACATAAAATTGGAAGTGAATTGTTTTTAACGAATTGGAGAAATGGGGAATACCCTAAGGAAATGTGTAATGAACCAAATAATGCAAGCGGCGAATAAGCAAAGTAATATCCCATTTTGGCTACTAACACGCTGATTTAAAATAAATAAAGACTTAAAAGAAGTCAAATGGGATTATGAATAAAATCCGCTGATCCAGCAAGAAAGACGACATTATTAAAATCCATGATAACACTGAAAACGAGCTGCATGGTAGACAAACTAAATTAAAAGGTTTTGTAAATAATAGAAGATTTATTATTACTTTCTACCATTTCAAACGACTTTGAGCCTTTCAGAAGTGCCCTAGAAACACAAAAAAAAAAAAAACAACTGTCGTCGCTTGAAGTTTTGAAAATAAAACTTCAGTGTATACATAAGTGCGTATGTCCGCCACAAATATTACACATGTGCTACGAGAAATAAAGATCCGAAAATTGAAGTCCAGTATGAGGTCAAGAATGAGGTACTCTTAGCAAGAAGCAATTCTACATATGTCTTAGAAAACGAAACAGTGACTTTGAAAGCCGAAAGAGGATTCATCGGGACCCTACGAAACTGTCTCTGTACCCCAGTCGAGCTGCAACCCAAACGCGACAAAAACCTATATTACATAAATGAAATAATATATGAACTTGGATTCGCACACGACAATATTGTTGGCAATCAAGAGTGGCATCACTGATTTGGGCGTTTTAATGGGGAAGACAAAGAACGTAAATGGCGTATAATTTAATGTTAATAAAAAGCTGCGCATATCAGACATTAGCGCAGTGGAAAACAAATCCTGAACTCACTTCCGAACTCTGAAACAGTCTCATCTACACCATTAGTACTTGTGCATGCGTCAATGCTAGCAAACACATGCTAGCAAAGAAGATTGCAGTCTTAGAAATGTTTAAATACCATAAAAGTTACTTCGAAAGAAAAACTTGGCAATGGACGGAATGCATCAATAATGAATTCAAACCTAGTTTCAAGTCTGAAGTAACTAGGCAGAAGTCTGCGGTACAACATGCGTCACAGAAAAACGGCGTGCCCCAAAGAAGCAATCAGGAGAAGTAGAATGCTGACACCTAGCTTCTTGCATAACGTGCATAAAACTTTACATACATATGAACTAAAGTATCTTCCCCTACCAAATGTAGAAATCCAATTACCACTGAAAACTGGTGAAACAGCTATATCTGAAATTGTTATTGCTTTAGACTTAGAACGATATATAGTGGTGAGGACGCCCTTCTGCCTGAGAGAGAGGCAAACTGTCGATGCGACCATTGGGAAAATGTTGAGAATATAATTACAAGTAATCTTTTGGAATTGATTGGATGGTTGGATATTGCGCTAGTAATTGCTTCTTGGCATTTAATTACACTTTCTTCGGGCTCTTACAGGACTTGCTTTCCATCTTTCTTTTTAGCATCTTTTATGTAACGGCTTAAAGCACTTTGAAAGTTACTCGCATGTGATATGAAACGGCGAAAGAAATTAAGCATAATCGAGTCGATACAGGTTCATAAAAGTTTGTGGTTTTTTTTAAATCAACTATTGTTCGGATTTTCCCTGTAAAGCAGTATTGTTATGAAGTATACGAAAATTTAAGAAGTCCTCACTTAAACGGATTAATAACGATGGAAGAAACGATTACGAACTGCTCGCAAGTGTTGAAAATCTTGTTCCGCAATTTATGGTGCGACCAATATATACGATATCAAAACAGATGATATAAACGAAAAAAAATTTGAACTACGAAGGGCTTCATCCTTGAAATGTTGGAAACTTTGGGCAGCGCTACACAAACAAAAAGACTTTCATAGAAACTCGTAAAGATAAAAATGCGTGATGATAGCGGGTTTGCATACATCATCCCGAGGCACAACAATTTGATGGAACTAAATCAGTTTTGGTGAAAAACTTGCAAGCGTATAATCACGGTTTATATTTTGTTAGGGAAAAAATATGATATCGATCAAGTAGTGTAACTTTCTTCGGAAATCTATAGTCGCGACATGGATTCGAATCTTTCTCTTTCGTAACACTAGTTGCAAAGAGTGGATCACCCACTTTTGGATTGTTGAATGAGATCATTATCCAATATGAATTTAAATTCCGTTTTAACAATCTAAACGCGTTTAGGATACAAATAGATGTGCTGCAAACCGGTTGACCAATTATTTCTATGTGATGTTATATTTCTCTTCATTTCTCTGTTGCTGCATTGAAACACTATGAATTTGCTGACATTCCTCAAGTGGTTTTTGCTACAGACTTTAATGGTAACGATATCAGATCATGCTTTTAAGGTCAGTACAGTAAGTATTGTAAGCATTTCTTTTTCTACACACTAAACGCCCATATGGTCAAGTCAGTTTCGTAAATTAAGATATTAAAATAAAATAGCAATAATGAATTTTGTGACGTCAGTTAGTATAAAAGGCCATTAAAAGTGTCTGCGAAGATCAAAATCAAGTTGTAAATCCATTGTTCCAAATGGTATCGAAAAGATGTGAAGAGTTCGAAAATAATGTTTTCAACATTAGGATCAGTGGGCAAAATTTTGCGAGAAGTTTTGCGAAAAACGTTGAGACAACCGCAATTCTCATATTTGAAATCGGTAGCCGCGCAAGCCGATGTTTGAATTAGTTTTTTGGCTACTTGAATGGTTGAATACATTGTTTAGCTTTCTTGCCTAATTCGTTTTAATATCAGCAAAAATCTGGGTTACGGGCTCAACCATGTGAATTTGAATAACCATGTAATAGTTTGTACATACTATAATATTTTATAGCTATTGAGTTGCTCGAACTTTCTACGAATTTTCTATTTGCAGCAATTTTTTAATCTAAGCGGCTTCTATCTCGATGTGGATCAAAAGTGTAGCAAATTTGGCTATTTTTATCTTTAAGCACTTTCTGACGTTTATGCTTAGACTAGGCTTCCACTACCTTACTGTTTACATGTACTTACTTATTTATAGTTATTATCTACCTATAAATGGTTAACACATGAGTCAAAAATGTTGACAGGTGGTCGATGAATCGGTGAAGGCTTTGGTAAGTCTCCAACACCCTTGTCCTCGCCTCTATCGGGATTTCTACATCGTGAAGGCATGCGGAAAAAACCCGTTCTGTATAGTGGCTTTTGACGTACTATCTACTGTGCCTCATGTTATTGTTAGAATTCTCAGAATTGCCAAATTGGCACTCCGAACTTGTTTAATGTTCTTAGTTTAATTAAAAATAGTTTGTGAGCTGGCCTTTGTCAAAAGTAGACTCATTTTCATAATCGCTGCGTGTATAGAGCTTGATTGGAATTTACATAAAACTGACGACAACAAAAACGAAGCACGTTGATTTTCGAGGTTATTCAAGTTAAATTATTTTGTGAAATGAACGCTAATTTATCATGCTATTATTGGTTGACATGTATATCTGTGAGTTTCCACTACCTATTTAATAGTTTCAACTCACCATAAACCCAAACATTTTTAATTACGAATAGTAGTGAAACTTTCTAAATGGTTAAACTCGCCAAAATAAAATTCGGAGAAAAAATGTATTTATAAGAAGCAAGACATGAATTTCAGAATTTCAATAAAGTGAGATTAATATTGTATTTTTTTAATGTGACTAATCATTCAGAGGATCCATCGTATTCGTGATGGTTAGAAAGAAGAGAGGAAATAGAAAGAGTTAGGGAGGTGATGGCCGCAACCTAGTGACCGTGTGCTCCATCGGTTACGCTTTAACTGATTAAGAACTCACTATAACTACTCTCAAGTCATATTCTACCAGATGTGAGATTTGAACCAGCGAACACTGGACTGGCAATCGCGAGTCTTATCTACGCATACGTTGCGCATGCAGATATTAAATTGAAGTAATTAACAACCGCAATATGCAAAGTAAAGCAAATTATTGCAGTTATTATTATAATTTATTTAAACCAAAGAAATAAATTCTAGAACTAAAAGTAGGGTCAGCACAAGCAATTAAGACTCTTGCTTCTTTTTCTAAGGTAGGTAAGGGAAGATTGTATGATTAGTCCAGTTGCTTCAATCAAGTTAAATTTGATATTAAGTTCTCCAGACATTTTCAAGATATGGATGAAGTTGAACCTTTGAATAGGAGCCTTAGAATATTGAAAAGGTGTTATGATTCATAAAATATATTTACAATCGTACAAAGTTGTCCACAATTGGAAACTGAAGAACCGCAAACCGTTGGTGTGTTGCGATAGTACGGCCACGTCCAATTCTTGCAAATGTTGTGATCTTGGTTTTCTCGACGTTGACAAGATATAATTGTATATGCTAACTCATTTCATTTCTTTCTCCTTCATTTATTTTCTCCTTAATTTTTTTTCCAATGTATTTTCGAAGGTCAATTTTTCCAGTGTGCCGTATGTAATTAAAGGCGCCGAAGTCGCACATTTAGCTGCTGGGTCTATTCGCTCATTTCCGAAAAAACCAATATGACTCGGTACCTAAAAAATTCGTATTTTATCTGCAGAAGTGACAACGACCTTTCTTACTTTGTGAATGGTGTTCTAAATGGAACTTAGGAGTTTCCGCATGGTTGTTAGGAGAGCCAAATTACGTGTGATGACAATCCGTCTGGGCTTAGTTTCGCGACGAAGATTTGTGGTTTGAAGCACAAATCTAACTTTGATTGAAAATATTGCAGCACCCTCGTGTAGGACATGATTAACCTGGCCTTTTCCTCTGGCACGCAAGGCAGACGTCGTCACTGCTAAAACCATCTGCAAAAAGAAATGCACGGCACCTTTAAGCTGCCTTTTCACTTCCTTGCTTATTGTGGTCGTGATCAATGGATTGTAGTGAAAACACAATTAAAGATTCTTTTGTATTGTTATTTATTATGATTCTCTTTACTATAGTTCTGACTTATTAATTTTATATTTGTTTTACTTCTGACCCACCTGAAGTGCGGTCAGTAACTTATATAATAAATTATTGTGCTAACTTAAGCAAAGTAGTAAAATTAAACTAAGCTATTACTAAAGTTCCATGTATAGGTAAATTGGGTTATCTTAACTAGCGTAACGTCCGCGAACAAATTCAGGGAGGGTATCTGTTGATCTGCTTTTACCAAAAATGTCTCAGTAACGGTACGCCGTTACGGGACATCGCATGATTTTGCGGTTCTCTACAAAATAGCGGCTAGCCGTTAGGCATGGAAAGCAACAAGAGAAACAAAATGACGCGAAGAACAATTTTTTGGTGGTGGTTTTATTCAATTGGGTTTTGGTTGTGGATGAGAAGAGGTCGGTTTATTAAAGTGAAGAACAAGAACTAGTTGTGTGGCAAAATATAGTATAAATGACTTTAATGTAGTTAATATATAAAACCGATATGATATTCAAAAAGAATAAATTCCACTAAAATGTTTGCTAAATTTGTCGGCCGGCTATTATTATATAAATCAAGTGTTGCTAAATTTTCTTAACAACAGCCATTAAATATTTACAAACAATTAATTCCAGCGTTTTGAATTAATATAAAATTTAACATAGATTGAAATTTTATATTGAAAATAGAATCTATGCCAGCATACGCATATGAAGTTATGCGTTTATTGTTTCTTGACAACAGAATACCAGAATTTGTACGATTTGTATTAATTACATTAGTTCAGGCAGTATGTAACCTTTTTTGTAGAATGAAAACTCTTTAAATTATTTTTGGATGAAATAAATCATCAACAAATCAATTCTATCAAATATACAGTATATAAAAAAAAAAAAATGAATAAAATAAAACGATAAAAAAGTTCCATAAAATCTCCTAAATGAAGGGTAGAAGCAATCAGAAGAGAAAAAGTTCGGTTAACAAAATCTTTAGTCATGAATTAACAAATTTAAATATATTCCTGTGTGTGTGCGGTTTGAAAGACATATTTTTGAAGCAATTGATTCGAATGATCGCAAAAACTATACTTGGATTAAATCGGAATTTCGACATAAGAAGTCAAATTTTCCAAAATTAAACGTAAGCGGCAGGAAAAGTAAATTGTGTACATATAAATATTTCATTAAATAATGATAACAAAAATGCCTGTGGAACATAAATAAAGTAAGAAGTCAGTAGCAACTACACGAAAACCATTTGGCATAATTTTATAAAAAAAAAGGGCAAAAAAAAAAAACGCAAAAATAGAAAGTGAGAGGAAAAGTCCAGAATCGTGAGAAAAGGGTTATTGTAGAAACAAAGGAAAAATATGATATAAAAAAAAAAAAAAAAAAAAAGGGAAAGAAATTTGTAAACCTCACGAAAGTCATAAGCTGATAGAACATGTTTGCCAAAGAAAGAAATCTGTTAATTATGTAACAAGCATATGTGTGTGCGTGATAGGAAAGAAGACAACCCGAATTATTATTGTAAAAAAAAAAGGAATAAATAGGAACTGATTTGTGAAATAAAGGAAAGCAATGAAATAAATTGTTATGAAATGAGATCGTCTAAATAAAAATAAAAACCTAATACAAAAATGAGTGCGATTTGTACATTTATGTGATTCGAAGCTTATCAAAATACAAGAAAAGAAAGGGTGTGAAAATAGAAAG